>WHPZ01589359.1:0-27656 GCA_016617965.1 Macrosiphum rosae | reverse complement strand
TTGATGGGAAATCTTAATGGTTTTATTCTACAATAAATTATGGGGCCTCACTTTTCACAATTTAGATATTGCCTAAGGCCTCGAAAATCGTAACGACGGCCCTGTATATATCTATGATAGTATCAGGGTTTGTTATTGATGTATAACGTGTTATAATAGTACCTAATGGATTTTGTGATATGATTAATTTGGAATTTATTATAGGTCAATTTTTTTTTTAATACCATAGATATATATATAATATGTCTTAAACCTAGACTGACATACCGTCTCCGCTCAAAATAGTTTTTCTTATACAATGACTTTGTATCATTGAATTTAAATTTAATACCATCCATTATACAGGGACCTACTTGTAACCTACAGTACAGCAGAGCACCTTTTTTAAATTTAACGCCATTGACTTTTAATAATACTATCCTATATTATAGGAATGATATTGTATCATTGAATTCATATTTAATAGCATCCATTATACAGTGACCCACTTGTAACCTACTGTACAGCAGAGCGACATCCACTTACCCACCTTTTCTTTGTTAAATATATTATTACTTTATATGACGATAGTTAATATTCAACAATAATATAGTCATAATAGTATATTATGTATATTTGTATGTAATAATTATTTTGATTTTTTTTATATGGGTTATGAATTATGATACAAAGTTCATAATTATAACAATTGCATTTTTTTTTAAATAAATTATTTTAAATATTGATATTGTAATATATATACCGGACTTTATAGCTTTACGACCGACTTTTTTTACCGCGATTCATAGTACATATATTTCAAATACAAAAATATTTTGTTATTTTTTGTATGAATTTATATATTATAGGTTTAAGAATATTTATATTTAAATACATATTTCATGGATTTATGACATTGGCAGTACCATAACAAAATCACGGATATAATGAAGATATATCATTAATATAAAAAATAATTTTCAGCATGCATCTAATATCTTTAGCGATATGATAGGTTAAGCTAAATATTGCTAACACCATACTAATTACTAAATAATATGATTCATGTTTTATTTATTTTTAAATTGTTGCAATAACTTGTAAGAAACATCGAAATACATTTTTAAGCTATTGGACTTAGAAATAAGTGTTAATAACATGGATTGAAATTAAAATGTTAAATGTCTACAAATAACTCCAAAATATTTAATACAATATTAAGTTGAAAATATTAATAGAAACATTTTGTGAAAATGTCAAGTCGAAACTATATTCAGAATAAGACTGAACTGCTTTAGCGCAATCAACTGAGCCACCGAACAGAGCCTGACCACCCATGCGATGGCTATGAGTTCTGTGATAGGCCGACAGTCATCACCAGTCGTCATGTGCTAACACTCTCACCAATGTCTAGATTGCAGTGGTGATGCAGGGAAAAACCGTGTTTTGGTCCCCTAAAGTGGTTCAATCATATTCAGAATAGAGTACACAAATATTTACTAATATTACTTTTTGAATCACAAAAATGACATGATTGATTATTACAAATATTCCCATTTTTGGTTAGTTATTTCCAATTTTCTTAGGCAGCAATAATTTAATTTGAATCCTACCCTTTTTGCAACGAGTAAAAACTAGACTCAATTTACTACCACAAACCATTCTCAAAGTGAAGATTTAGCATTTTTTACTGCTTCAAAAATAATAAGAATTTTTTAAAAATACACATATTTGTACAACCAATACATTCATTGATCCAATAGAATTTAAAAGAATTTTATGGAAAGTTAAAGAAGTAATAATGGGCAAAAAAAAACAATTTTAAATTTGAATAAAAATTATCACTTTTATTAACTTATTTCTTCTTAGATACACCAACAGTTCTTCCTCTACGTCCGGTAGTTTTGGTATGTTGACCACGTACTCTCAAACTAAAAATAAAAAATACAATTACTTATAATTTTATAAAATAATACATAATAATTTAATAAAATAAGACCTTTTGAGCTATTAAGAATACTACAATATAATTGAACTTTAGAACTGTTGATAATGGCATCTCTAATAATGATTAAAAATAATCAAGTGACAAAACACTTATTGTTGAAAATAAAATTACCGTTAAATGGAGAAATCAAAATGTATAAAACATAATATTATTAAATATCTACATTTTATAATTAAAAATCAATTATTATAAATAGAGGACACCTTTTAAGGCTTATAAATATATTTATTGAAAAATGTGGACATTCATAAATTAAGAAAAATATGTAATTAATATTATTGTTCATAAAAATCACATTTGCTCACTTCACGAGTTATAATTGTATCGCAGAGGAAGAAAGTTTAATAATTGAAAAATGACAAAAATTGTTAATAACTTTATTGTGTTATAGGTGCATTAATGGATGCATATAATAAATATACATATTTTTTTTAAGTTTAATACCAACAAATACTATCGATCATGTTTCTGATTGTAACTGGTTATAATTTTTACAAATTTCTAAATCATTTAGAGTAAAAAAAAAGAAGCATATTATGCTTAACTTTCAAGTACAGAAAAACCTCTTCAGTAATAAAGCTATTATAAAGAGTATAAGAATAAGCACAAGAATGGATAACCAATAGTTCAATTATTATTAAGAATTGTTTTGAAGTTAGGATAATAAAAAATAAACATTTAAACCAAAATTACAAAAAACATCAGTAAATGAAATAGTTGAATGAAAATATAAGTAGTCAATTAGACAGGAGTGCTTGTTTTGAAATATTATAAAATTGTGAAATCACTGTAATTAATTAATTAATTAATATGAAATTTAAGCATGATAATATATATTTCCAAATATTGTTAGAATACTATTCCCCAATTAATTTAATTTTTAAATATAATTAATGTTTACATAATAGTTTATCAATAAATAATAAAATTGTATTTGCCATGAGGCATACTAGAGTATAAAGAAAAATCGGAATTGAATCTAACATTTATTATAAGATTTCTTAAAATGAATACTCTAGACTATAACAGGCAAATTCAAATGCTAATTATTTTTATAAATTTGTATATTAAATAAAAAATACAAACCCCCAGTAATGACGGAGACCACGGTGAGCTTTTATTTTCTTCAATCTTTCCAAATCTTCACGCAATTTGCTGTCAAGGGTGCTGGAGGTAAGCTATAAATTAATAAAATATTCATGACTTAATTATGCAAATTATAATGATATTTACGACATTTAAACAATACTACAAATTAATTAAAATTATTATACTTGAGAGAATTTTCCATCAACAACATCCTTTTGTCTGTTCAAAAACCAGTCTGGAATTTTGTATTGACGAGGATTTTGCATGATCGTGATAATTTTTTCAACCTAAAAAAAATAACGCATATTTATTCTAAATCCATATATTATACTAAACTAAATTTCTAATGTAAAAACAAATAAATAAAATATTAGAGTAAATGTTTCGGTTTAATTACAAAAGTATTTGTTGAAGAATAACATTAACAAGTTAAATTTCATGAAAAAAAAAATGTAATTAGACAAAATCTACAAGACAGTGAGGTCAATGAAGTTCTACACATAATAATCAATTTTTCAAAATTTAAATTCCATAATGTATGAACAATATGTCCCTTTGATTGTGCTTTATTACATTTAAATAGCAGTTAAAAAACAAATACAAATTTAAATTAAATATGGCCTAAAATGTTATTTAAATCTAAAATTGTATAATATTGTAGTTAAAATGAATCTCAGAAAAAAGCAATTAAATAGAAATTACTAAATAGATTTATTATATAAACATTTATTTTGCATAATTTACCAATTTCATTATATACGCACACATAATGAACCGTTGAACATGCAGATTTGTGAATACAAACACATACTATATTTATATCCTAAACAGAGCAATTAATTTCTAGAAAAACTAACATTATTTCACATGAATTACCAGAAATTATATTTATTTTTTGTAAATAAAAGCCTACATTTTTTATTTCTAAGATTATCCTGTCTCTGTTGAATTAATGTTTATTTTCATATATTCCCAAATCATATACTTAAAACAAATTGAATATACTTTAATTTTAAGTTAATACATTTATTCAACAAGGATTATACCATGGTTAGTAAGCATTTTTCGGTATAATCACATGGATGATACATGCATATTTTATTCAAGACCAAGTACTGCAATAGTATATTAGCAGAGAACAATACGTATAGCAGTGAAAAACTAAACATAATATTAAAAAAAACCACTCATAAATAAAGGTTATTATAGTAATATTTTCATGATAATGGAACCGGTTCCAGTTTTTTAAATTTTCCTCAATTCTATAAGATGTTTAAATAACATTTTATATTTTGTTTCCACCTTAGTTCTAATACTTTTCCACTAATTTACAATCCGGTACCTATTTAGGGGTGGTTGAAAGGGTGTATTATTATAATGAAAAAAATGACTTCAGGGGAATAATTCTCAGTAGAATTGTCATATTTTGGTCACTATTTTTTTATCTGAAAGAAGAAGTCTATAGGTAGTATCAAAACAGATAGTTTATTTCAAATAATGGTATAATATAATTTATAAAAAAAACAATTAAAATTGTATTTTTGAAGACATATTACAAAAGAAATGTTTTTTACAGATTAAAGATTAATTTTGAAGAACAAAGTTCGCCGAAGTGACCCGTAAAATATTACCAACAATCAGTTAAAAAAAAAAATTATCAAATTTGATTCTACAGAACAGGATAATTATTCTCGTAAAGCGTATTTGTGTACAAAATTACATTGGCGCCGAGTGCCTTAACATAAAAAGTATATTGATATTTTTTTTGTCTCTCCACCGATAGAATATCAAATGAATATTTTGCATTTATATTATCCTAATGTAGATTATTGTTTTAGCACAGAATTCTTAACATTTAATAAGAAATAAATGTTAAATTATTCAAATAAATGGTGCATACAAATATATTTAAATATATTTGATTTCTGATGATTCTAAAAATAAACTACTATAAATATACTTTTTTTTTAAAGAAGTATCTAGAGAAGATTCATAATAAAAAATTATTATGTTTAACACAATATCCAATAGATAGGTAACTGATAAATTGTAGTCATGTACTTCAACAAATTCTGTGTAAATTACAATTAAATAGAATTTACTAAATAGATTTGTTAATGATTATTAATTTTGCATAATTTACCAATTTCATTACATACATACATAATGAACCGTTGATTATGCTTGATTCGTGAATTACAATCATATTGTACAGTTCAGGTATTTAGTTTTATACATTCTTGTTAAAAGAATATGGTATTTTATTATCTCTCCACCGATAGACTATCAAATGAATATTTTGCATTTATATTATGACACAAACTTCAATAGATACTGATTTATTACAGTCATGTCCTTAAAATAAATCTAAGGAAATTTCAATTAAATTAATTTACTAAATAGATTTATATATAATTATTAATTTTGCATAATTTACCAATTTCATTATATACATATATAATGAACCGTTGATTATGCTTATTCATGAATTAGTAATTACAATCACATTGTACAACTCAGGTATTTAGTATTTCCATATTTTCTGCTAAAAAAATATGATATTTTATTGTCTCTTCACCGATAGAATATCAAATGAATAAATTGCATTTATATTATCCTAATGAAGATAATTGTTTTAGCACAGATTTTGCAACATTTACTTAGAAATTAAATAAATGCAATTTATTATAGAATACCGTGCATTGAATTTATAAAAATTGAAATACTACCTTCTAACAAAAATAAAGGCGTTCAATATGTCTTGTGAACAATTTAAGTTTAGTTATTGAAGATAATTATTACCTCACTACCTACTAATATTTTTAGTATTAATTACCTAGAAATGTATAAGATAATGTTGTAAACACATATGCAAGAATTAAATATAATTAAATAACTCAAAGATAGGCAGTACAATTTGATTTTGCACAATTCAACCATTTAGCATTACAAGTATTGGCAAGCAAAATTTCTCAATATGTGCTAGAAAATTTCTTTTCATAGTGTAAATTACCTACAACATAGGTAGTAGAAACTGAATGTGGATAAACATTATAAAAACAATTGAATTTTCTATACAATGTGAGCAAGTTTAATTTGCACAAATCAACCGTTTAATAATTTCATATGAATATAACTCATATCGAAAATAAACAACTATCGAGGTTATTCCTTCACATGCATGGGCCACTTAGTAATGGTCAACCAAAAGCCCTTGGTAATTGCAAGGCATTTGCTTTAGCAAACGTAAAATAGTACTACGTGAAATAATTTACGTAATATTCTCAAAGACGTTTGCAACCGTCTTGAACGGAGATGATGACGTTAAATGCATAAAAATTTATCTGACAAAGGTTATCGAATAACAAATCATACAAACCTCTTCGTCGGTACATTCTCCAGCTCTTTTGTTCAGGTCAACGTCGGCCTTTTTCAAGACAATGTTGGAAAACCGTCTACCGATACCCTTGATGGCGGTCATGGCGAACATGACTTTACGTTTGCCATCGATGTTGGTGCTGAGGATACGCAAAATGTGTTGGAACTTTTCTGGGATGACCAAAGACTGAAAAACACCAATCAACAATCAACGGCTAAAGAAATAACTGGTGAAAGGCACGTCAACAGCCCAGATGCCGTTAGATTAAGGCGGACGAACAGGTTCCATGGCAATTGCGTCCGACAGTTCGTTGGTAAAGTAGAATCCCATTACGATCCGAACGGATGAAAAATCAAAAATAAAATAGGGTACTCACCATTTTGGTAATGTTGTCGTCAACAAGCACGGGTGGAAAAGATTATAGTTTGTATTTTATAACCACAGTCTCGGTGAGGAACATGAAACGCAACAAGACGTACCGGGTGTAAGGAGGGGGTTATCGGATTATTCAGCGACCAACACAATATACCACTGTTAAAGACTACAGTGGTGCCAACCTATTGCTTATAAGATAAAAATGATTATAATATTTTTTAATATGATAGTTATTATTTATGTATCTGCCATCTAGCGGTTGACTGTTTAACCATAAGTTATTTAGTCATGTGTTTAACATGGTTACCATGATCATCCGGTAACCCGCCCAAAATACTGAAAATAAAAAGGTGTCATGAACCTGTCCGGCAAGATGTATGCACAACGCCACAACTCCCTATTCCCTAACCACAAAGTAGATAAATGTATATTATATTGTCTGAGTCCCGATGTAGAGAAGATCCATTATATATACTTATCTATGAGAAGATCTATCTTCTCTACATCGTATTGCACTATAATGTTAGAGAAAGGAAAATTAATTTTAAAAAAAATAGCTTACTACAACGTAGTCTAGTAGCTTAAAGTCCAACACAATAGCAGCTGTATAAGATTGGGACGCTTGGGTCAGTGGCGTACGCAGGAGGAGCTAACGGTCGGAAGTCACCCCCTACATTGGCCGTATTATTATTATTTTTTTATATATTTATCATAACACCAAGCTAAGTGCCACTGAAGGGTGGCTTCTTATTCAAGAAATCCATTTTGTGTCACCTTTATCTTATATACTTATTGTGCTTAATTCTATATCTAGATTGTGTAGGTGTTCTATGAAATTAAAAAATATATATATATATCATATTTCAACTGTATAACAAACTAGTAAACAAGTCGTAAATTCATATACCTTTTAACGGATCAGCGAAGCCTACACAAATAAAAAAAATGGGGCAGTATAAACCGCTCTGCTGAACAGTAGGTGTCAACTGTCAAGTAGGTTACTAGGTAGGTACTCACTATAATAAATAAGGACATAGGAGCAACTATAGGGTTACATTTTGGGCTGTAGCTCACCTAACAAAACTATTAATTTAAAATAACCCATAGGCAGCTTTTATTTTAATCAATAAGGAATATTTTTTTTTGGGGGGGGGGCTAAATCGTAGTCAGGGGGGCACTGATAAAGGAGGTGTTAAATTTGAATTTAATTACACCTATTATATACCTATTATTGTATAAAAAATCCTAATCTGAGTTGAGAACTCTTATAACAAATCATTGTACCTATGTATCGTGAGTACCTATTATTTAATATAGCAATGATAACATTTTTTAAGGAACCTTGTATTAACTTTTTTAGCTTTTTGACAAAACGAAAAATGTTTATCGACAATTTTAGAGAAATATCAAACACAATCCAAGCGAAGACAGCCTAACAAACATAATAATATTAAATTTTTAACACATTTTCATATTTTTTCTAGATTTCTTTTAAAAAGTAGGTACTAAGAATTTACAATTTCGACTAGGTACCAAAAAGTACCAACTAGATCCAATTTTCTACCAAAACACCTCAAACGAAATTGATCATCAGAAGATTTTTCCACTATAAAAGTTGAGATTTTGAAGACGTACTATTTGAAATACCTCAACCAAACGTCTACGATTATTACTTATTAGACTGGACAAAAATGAAATTGTACCTATCTAATTATATTTATATTCTATTATCATTTATATTCGTAACTAACAATCATTTATATTGTAATTATTCTATTGATTTCTGTTTATCTATTAATTTGATTATTATCTTTATTTTATTTTATTTATATCCATCTATATTTTATTCTATTATACCAACTATGTACAAGAGTATTGAACGTAAAACTGTGTTGTAAGACTGAGCAGTCCGCTATATTTATGTATTTATATTAATAAATTTGTTTATATATACTCACTTTCTCGGCAAATTAAAAAACAACTATTTAGATATCTACCTAGGTATTACTTACCTTAATTTAGATTAAATTGTGAAAATCTTAAAACTACAAGTTACAACACTTCTAAATGGAAAATAGTAGGTAAAGACTAAGAGTATAATCACTTAATGTGTACAAACTAATATAAATGTTGATATTATGTGTATCAGGTAAATTATTACGACTGTCATAAATACAGCACTAATATATTGGTGAATATGGTAGGTACCTACGGCACCTACCTGACCTACCTAATAGGTATACCAACTTATTACATATATATATATATATATATAGGTAGGTCATAAGTACTCCGGCTTCAGCTATAAAGTGATTTATACTAATATACTATTATATTATAAATTATAGCTATACACGGCTACACAGCTTTATAATTTACATAATCATTAGGTACCTCATTATCTAATGGATATTGGACAATAATACTTAATAGGTATTAGTTAGTAGTTATTACTTGAATCTGGACGAATCTGGATAAAAACTAGCCCCTCTAAGGGAGGGGATATAATTTATTCACAAAAATCGAAACCATAATCTAAAGCCTAATTGTTTATTTTTAAGCAAGTCTAAGTAAGATAATACTAAGTAGTAGCCAGTAGGATCAATCGGAAACAACAGGACACTTAATATTAAAAAACTTGGTGACATATTGGCAACCCTACATATTGCAACATTTGCATCTCAATACTATAGGTACTTTTAGCAGCACTCGTCCAAACTTTGAATAGTTAAAATTCAATAATTATTTATAAAATAGTCAATTATTCATTCCTTGTATAATAACTGTAAATTTATATTTTTTTTATTGATTACTATTATAGCCGCATAGCGAAAAAAAACTATCCATGTAGGTACATTAATAATTTATATTGTTTAAATTTTTACGTCTATGGTGGTATAACAAATTATTGTAAAGTTTAAATTATACATAATGTTAATGTTCTCTTATTTGGGTTCAACCCGTTACAGATTTAGTTAGATATATAACTATTAACTATGTAAATTAATATAAAATATTTTAGAGAAGTAATACATAGACTTTGAAATCTTTATGAGGAGACTGTGTCTTGAACACCACATCACCTTGTTTGTTCACGTAATCTGTATAAGACAATGAATATATACATTGAAATTCAAATCTTTCAACAGCTTTTGCAGTAAAATGACTGGAGCACTCCACGTAAATCATTTGACACCTTAACTCCAATGCCAACTCTCTAGAAATGAACATATTATTAAATTAATGTTATTAAGGTATTATCAATAGTCCTATAATATTATGTAACTATATTCAATATAATAATTAGGTAAAACAATTGTTTAAGTTGCTTATATTGGAACTTTACACTTTTTATAAGTTTATTGCAGGAACGAACACAGATAAATAGTTTGTTTTTATTGATAGGGAGAATATTATTAATTATAACATATATTATATATATCATAAAAAAAATGTTCGTTAAAACTTTCGTAAATTTAAAACTTTGAACCCCAAAACCCGTATAGTTATAACGGCGCTAACAAAGTAATAGAGACCGAGACCAATGGTAGATTTTCAACATTTTTCTAAGTGGGTCCTGGAAAAATATATTATTTCAAAATTTTATTAATACTCAAATTTTTTCAGAATTTTTTCTGACAGAAAGTGAATCTAGTTGGTACTTTTGGCAAGTCAAAATTGAAAATCCCAGTAGTTTTTGAAAGCATCATGTAATAAAATGGTAAGTGAAAAGTGAAAAAATGGTAATTTTTACCCAAAACAAATTTTTAAAAAATCGGTTTAATTTTTTTGGTATAACTCAAAAGCTAATAACCGTAGACCCTTTAAATTAACACTAAATATTTACATCAGCATTTTCCATACATGGTAACAATTTCGAAACTGTTTGACAATATGACTTTTTTGAAACTAATAATAACCTTGAGACATTTTTCAAATGTTCATACATTTTTTTTAAATTACTGTCAATAAAAACGTTTTTCCCTCAGTAAAAAAGCTTGAAATTTAACGCAAGGGTCCTCATAAGATGTTTTAATAGCTGACCAAAAATATTAAAGATACGCATGTGCAATGTTATTTTTTATATGCATTTAAAGTTCGAATTTTAAAATATTCATAAAAATCCTTAAAATTTGCAAATTATTTTTCATTTAGAAGTTCATAAAAGTTTTTCTTTTGATAGCTAAACTTAAACATTTTAATAGAAGATTCCCCACAAATTTTTCTACCTTAAACAAAAAAAAAGCAATGTAACCTCAAAGTAACATTAATTTTCTTATGAGCGTTTGAATTTAAAATGTTTACGATATTGAATTTTCACCGGTAAATTAACGAATTACCATCAATCGATTATTGATATTAGGCTGTAATTCAAAATCGAATAACCCCGGACAATCGAAATATCCATCAAATATTTATATTAGCATATTTAAGTAATATTTACATAGTCAAATTTTCAAACGGTTCTGACTCTTTTTAAGCTATTTATGGCCATGAAAAACTTTATGAGTACCTATACTCATTCATTTTTTTTACCTATTAAATTTGATTATTTAGACAAGTATGCTGGGATGACCCAACTTCTTCTGTCAGAATCGTTTTTCGTTATGGTTTATACACAATTATTTCCACACATCCATTACAACGACATGCTCGACAACTACTGTACAGCCGAGTGATACCCACTTGTCCAACATTTTATTTTTATTAAAAACAAGTTTTGACTGTATTTAAAAAATATATATATATAATGGTGTCTTGAAGGCAAACTGCTACTATGTTACAAGCATTTATCTACTTTGCTCATCTTGATAAGAGCATAATATCCATATTAGATGTTAAATATTAATTACGAGTTATTACTCAACATAATCTAATTTAAACATTCTGAGTAAAAAAACATAAGTAGATTAACACTATGGCAGCATGGCATGTACCAAATATTAGCAATTGTAATTAACGAAAATAAAAATCATTTATAATAAGAGGAGCATATAATATCAATAGATCATATAGATAAAAAATGGATACTTAGTTAACAATTATGAATATCCATTGTTATCTACAGTACCAAGTATAAATTGTCTAGTAATTAATGTTATGATTATAAATAAATTATATTTAATATACTTAGACTTGTCGATAAGGGCTTTGCAAACCCCTTGTCCTCTATATGCTTCATTTACTGTAATAATTTTTAACTCCATTATAAGATCAATATTTGGATACTGCCCAAATACATCAATATCTCTCTCAGATTTATCTAAGAAAACCATGATATCATTATATTTTGAACTTTTATCATTGTTCTCGTCGCTGTATTTTTTTATTTCGTTATCTCTGCACAGTGTGGTATTCAGCGAGGCACCCATAATTTCACCTGTCTCTGCAGATACTGCCATAAACGATACGCCTAAATGGTAAAAATCGTATTTTGTATGTGTGTTGATACATGTTATTTAAATTTACAATAGTGAATATGTATAATATTCCTCAAGAGGACACTACACTCGCTTGTGGTTGTCTCCGTCTTACAAAATAAATGTAAAACACTAAAACATGGCATAAACTGTTTTTAGCGGGAATGAATCGATAAGGCGACAGTCGAAACTAAGAAACGAAATTTTCACTACCTAAAGGCTAAAAAGGAGAACTTTGAAGTATTATAATTCCGATATCGGAACTACAAAAGCAGTTATTTAAGTTTGAAAAACAAAAAAAACTAATAAATTTTTAATGAATAAGAACTTTTTTTATATAAGTGACATCAAAAAAATATAAACGATATTTCATAGATAATGTTCTGAACTATATTGTATATAAATTTGGAGTCTTAATTATTACTACAGTCTGAGTGGTTCTATCCCACGCAAAACAGTTTTTGCTATGTTGAACATTTGTGAGACGGAGACAACACATGTGGGTGTAGAAAATGTACAAAAGTACTTATTTAAATATTTTTAAATTTATTATTTGGCTACTTTTTGCCTTCATCCCTATTTTTAAGACTTAAATTTCGACATTACTTTTTTGATTATATTTTAAACAAATGTCAATAATTAATATACATATTACTGAATAAAAAAATATCACAAGGTAGTGGTATACATAAATTATATTAGTCAAATTCATAAACATGTACGATGCCACATGTAGATATCTACATTTTTCTGTAATCAGTTTTTTTTAATAATGTACATGAAATATAATCTTCTGAACTTAATATTCATCATGTGCAGGTATTGTGGTTTATTATACTTATGTGCTTCTACATTTTAAGTTTCACGTTTTATTTTTTTAACATTTTGAAATTCAAGTATATATTACTGACAATTAATATATATAATAGAGCCCTCCATTTAAGATCTCATGGATTTATAACGATATCAATTTTTTTTTTATAATTTCAATATAAGTTGAAACAAAATCGCTGCACAAAAACATTTACGATAAGATACAGTGAATTTTCTGTTGACGAATCATTTAAACTAACTATGTCAAAATGACATTATAGTTAGATAAAGTATTTTAACCTTTTTTTATCTCACAACGCGAAACACATATAAACACATTATATTGTAGGTACACACGCGACACGCATACAGTAATATTCTACTTCTTATATTAATGTAAACTTAATATATGTTTTAAGTATGTCTTATACGTATACCATCTGTAATTAAACAATTAAACTTACTACAGTGTGTAATAACATGTATTAAGTATGTTTTGTATGGACCATTTTCAATTAATATTTATAAACTCACCGCCTTGTAATATATCAGCGCAAAAATTTTCAAGTTGTATCACTGATTCTTTTTCTTCCATTAACCCTAAACTTGCACATAAAGGTTCGTCGCGGAAAAAATACTGTTTTACAGAATTCATCACAATTTGTTTATCATTATCAGTTATAGGTACTACGTTGATGGAAACTTTGGTGTTTTTGATTTCATCCATGTTATTTTTCAATATCTGAAAAAATAATATTATGTTTACACCATAGCTCCGATCTACTTTCAAAATTATAACTCTTAATATTAAAACATTGATATATGTCTCCACAAATTAATAATTTCCACTTTAAAAGCACATACAACGACACAACGTCACTTCATCAATAACTCTTCGACTATAGTTCTGTCATGAAAATATTTCAGATGTTGCACACTCAACAACGATTTTCAACCATTGAGGGTGGCCCTTTGTGAACGTTTTGTACTATTAAAAAAAATTCCTCTATGAATTTTTATTGCTCAATGAATATGTCCTTCTAATTTGTAATATAAATTCAACTAACACGATAATAAATATCAATCAAAACTTGGCCCTTGGGCCTTGACACTCTTCAATAGTGACGAGTGATGACTGCTGAATAAATATACCTTTAATACCTATGATGGATAGTAATAATACTTAATATTACGCTTAATATAGTGTCAAAAAAACCACTGTCTATTATTATCATTTATCAAATCAAAAATTAAAAGCCATTTCAGTTTTTGCTAAAGCATTAAAAGTGAAACTAGACTAGAAACCAAATTGTCTTATAAAAATACTCTAAATGCTATGAAATTAAATCTGTTTACATCAGATTCATTTTGGTCAACTATAAAATTCTAAGGAAGAAAATTGTAGATTTCTATATCTACCAACCGAAAGCGGTGAAACTATTTATCGCATCATCATTTGTAATTGCATTGTTCAACACCGATAAGTTTCATAATCAGAGAACTACGTCAAAATGACCAATATCTTACTTAACCAAACAAAAATCCTGGTACAGAGATATCGTTATTTTTTTGTTGACTTGAAGCATTTGATTCAACATTAACTAATAATGGTATCTTTAAAATTATTCACTTTTATATATTCAAAGATACGAAGATATAAATTGAGACCACAAAATAAAATACCTCCTCCCCTCCCAGTAGTTCATAAACTAACTGGATTATGGACGTACGAATAGTTCTACTCCAAATGTCACGCTATGTACGCTATGGCATCCAAAAAATCGTAAACAACCATCTAAATACATAATCGGCCTTGGAAACCACCCAGAAAATAACAAAAGATGACGTGTATTTACAGTACTAAAAAATATTAAACTTTAAAAAAATGTCTTCAACAGAGTATAAAGCTGAGTGAAAATACAAGCAGAAAGCCACGAGTCGAAGCTCAGTTTTAGAAATATACTAAAACCCTAGGTCTCTTCAGAATCTATTTCCAAACTCACCACAAACCTCTCACATTCACAAAATTGAAAAAAAATATAATCAATCTTTAAAGTATAAACCAAATACCAATATTCAATAATCATCCAATTCAATTTCGAAAATATTTCAATCCAGTTATAATCTTTAACTAACGATCCTCAAGAACCTCGCATCAATTCACTTATCACCCTTCTCAATACAGTTAGAGATAAAATTATTTTAAAAAAATCATATCTAATTAAAATCTTGCTATTTCAAAAAATAATTAATATTGTTGTTAATCGTTCATATTTATAAATTGTACCATTAAATAAATTCCGAATTGACGATAATGAATCATAATTATATTCATGTTATTGTATTACATATTACAATTTACATTACTTATATATTTGCTGAATGTTAAAAATATATCATTCTTAAATAATGTAAATAAAAAAATAACAAAAAATAGCAATATGATCCATGAAATATTTTTTCAGCGAGAAAAATATAAGATCAAAGAAATTATTAACCAAACAAAATAATTTTGATTTACATTTGTATAAAACATAAGCTAAAACCTTCTAACGTTCCTCAAAATATTATATTTTTAGGAGGGAATACGAAATAAATAAATATTTTTATAATATATGATATTAAACACACTTGTTTAAAAATATTTATTACTAAAAATTATTTATGAATTAATAAGTAACAATGAAATAATATGTTATTTAATAGGTATGTAATATGTATAGCATTGACTTTTAAGTAAAAATAAACATTTTTTAGCAAATATAATAATTGCAAAATGGTATAAAAACAGTACTTACTATTATAACACTATTGTCATTCAATAATTAAACGTCGAATCAACGGGACCGGTGTATCGATTCAACGAGCAATTGTTAAATGAAACTTTACACGATTAGGTTAAATACTATGATAGAATAAGAAAAACAGATAATATGTGGTCTTTGAGGTATTTATTATTTTTATCGACTACGGACAGTACCTATATACGCACGAACCAATCTTGAATTTTGGAGGTGTTGTTCAACAAGCATTTCCGGACCACATAATTTATCGTTTGACAATTTGTCTATTTTCAAACATACATAATCTAGTCAAATCTCTCAAAGAAATTTTATAAATCATAAAAACAAGATATATTATCAAATATAAAAAATAATCTTGCTACTATTCTGTCACCCATACGCCACATAGTCTAATATAGGTAATTCGGCACTGATAATATTCCACTTAAAACTACCTATATTATATTTTATACTAGGTAACCTTCAAAATAACATTTTTGTTTCAATGCAATAATATAAACGTCCACGCACCATATTTTGACAACGGAATGATATAATTGCTTAGTAACAGTGCGTATTTCATTAACGCATTAAGGCAAACATAAACTTGTATTAAATAGCTAAAAAAATCAATTAAATTTGAAAATGTCTTCAACAAATTATATTATCATTACTTATTCCAAGCTGCTTGATTTTTGGTACTCGTGTAGTATGATACCTAACTCTACTTGGTACTCCGTTGGTGTAGTATGCAGAGTATGCTATACCTATCAAAAAAGTTTAAGGTTGTGTATCATTTCTACATACCTACCTACTGATTAGTGATAAATAACAATTAAAATAACTAAAATGTACTTAATGTATTGGGATTGCTGATGATCATAATTCTCAATTATTTGAATTCATTATATACCTAGTTAAACCTAACCTATTGTTATTCTGTGTTTACGTCATCCCAGAAAACTTCAAATAAATTGTCGTGTTGTGTTTTAATGGACCGCCACCATTCCTCTTTTATATGGTAGTCTAACAAGTCTGTAGTCTGTTGCTTAACAAAGCGAGGTGGAAGGGACACAACACACAACACAAACTATACAATATTTTAATATCTAAAAGTAAGTTATTCTAAGTAAGTATATGTATTGGTGGATGTTTACCGTCAATTTATCAGATATTTTAATATTTAGCAGTATAAATGTATACTAGCTATTACAATACTGTATGACCGTTACTTATAATATGTTGTTTATATTAATAACTCAAGTCACATATATCTACTTTCATGTTATAAAATTAAATAAAAATATAACATAATATATAAAAGTAAAACATGAGTACATTACCAGTTTCTAGTATTAATAATATTTTTTCATTTGACAGACCACAGACCATAACAAGTAATAACATTTTTTACAAAAGTTATAGGTACATGGTAAACTGATATGACTTATCACTTACGACTTATATTTTTCATAATATAATTAGGTAGGTAAGGGGGGAAAACTGAAATATTCAAATTTTATTTTAAATTAACATATTATTATTAATTATCGTTGTTCAAAATATAAAAACACTTGGAAAATATTTGGGAAGTAACTATTGTTATTGTTGTGAAATATAATTCAAGGGGGAAAACAGAAATTAAATCTCAAGTGTATCTGGTTATCCTGAGTAGGTAGTAATAAAATAAAATGTTATACTTTTATATTAAACCATCTATATTTTAATATCACATTATGAAATTCCATCATAATAATGATCAATTAGAACAAGACACGTATAGACAATTTTCAAATGTTTAAATTTTGTTTTGGTAATAAATAAACACAATTGTATAATACTTGGTACATTTCAGATAAAAAAAAATACATAACGAAATCGTGAGAAAAAAAAACACAGTAAATCCATGAATTTGTAATATTATCAAGTTATAAATAAAACTTCAATTAATCATCCAAGTCTTAAACAAAAACTAAAAGTCTAAAACTAAAAAAAAACATATAAAATCAGTAGATAAATAACACATAGGTGTATACAAAAAAATTACCTGTCACTAAGTGAAGTATGGTAAAATCAGGGCAACATATTTTAATCTGTCATAAATTTATTAAATGCCTTGCTCGCTTCTTCGTGGGCTTTTCGGATTGCCTCGAGCGACGGCCTGGCGTGGACGGGCGTTGTCAACGTGTCGTTGTTGCAGATTGGCCGCCTAGGTTTGATGTTGCCGTAAGGATTGACCATGACGTAGTCTAAGTTTGCTGCTGCAGACGGCGATGGACAGTAGCCGTTCTCGCGGACTTTGGGTTTAGTTGACCGCAACGCCCACCGGAAGCGACGAGCCATGTTTGACCAGAAAAATCCTGTTGAAAATTTTTAAATGTTACAGATTTTAATTTTAACTATCGAACTCCAAAATATGTTTCTTATACCTCTCTTTATAGGTAAATTATCGGAAAGCACAATTCACATTTTCTCAAAATCATTGGTTTTTATTTTTTTTGCTGTAAAACATTTCCCAAAAATTTATTTGAAATACATTTTTTTTTTTTTATTTGAAATAAATAACCAACACATTTGTATGCACAATAAGCCTATGTGGTAAAAGTATTACAACGACTTGAAATTTTGAGTAAGAAGCCACCCATTGCCGGCACTTAGCATTTTATATAAAATAGCACAGTTTTCATAACTTTAAAATTTAAATAGATTAAAATATGATAATGTTATACTTAATGCAAAAAGTAAAAACCAAGTTTAAACGCAAGTACAATAATGTATTAAACGTTTATGAGAAAACACAAATTATTTTATTTTATTTTTTGTTACAGCAAAAGTGACTGATGCCTTTACGCATAAAAAAGATAATAATATACATTATACATACCTTTTTGTGTTGGACCATCGTCTGACGACACTCGCTTAACACTTTCACCATTGCACCGTGGTTTGCCCTTGACGGGCGTGTCCGAGAGCGTTTGCAACGGCGTGTCCGAGAGCGTTTGCAACGGCATATTCGAGAGCCCTTGCAAAGGCGTGTCTGAGAGCTTTTGCAACTGCGTGTCTGAGAGCGTTTTCAACGGCATGTTCGAGAGCCCTTGCAACGGCGTGTCTGAGAGCTTTTGCAACTGAGTGTCCGGGAGCTTTTGTACCAACGGCGTGTCCTGGAACATTTGCGTCGGTGTCTGCATCGGCGTCTGGTAAAAACTCGGCGGGCTACCCACCGACGAAACGACTACCGACCACTCGACAGGCGTGGTCGCAGACTCCACTGCGTCCGTGCACGTGGTGTGCGGAGTGCACGGCTGCGGCAATGGAACCACGGGACTGCTTTCGGCCACCGGGCGCAGGTGTCTGATGGTCGTCAGACTGGACCGACGAGCCTTGAGTATGGTCCTGGCGCACATCTCTATCATCGCCGCACGCTGTTCCACAGTCCATCGCCGTTCTTCGGTCCTGCGCAGTTCCTCGGTACAACGCAGCTCTTCGGTTCGGCGCAGCTCCTCCACCCGGCGGTGATGACGCTGCTCCATCAACCTCAGGCCACTTCCGATGGACTGTGCCGTGGTCGAGGTGCTGGCCATGCCGTGTAATCTCTTCCGACCGTTAGTGGAATGGCCACCGGCATGGACCATCTGCTGTTTTCCTGACTGGGGGAGAACCTGCGACGACCGGAAACGGCGCCTAATCACCTGCCCCCCCGGAACCGCGACATGCACGCGTCGCTGGTGCTCCACCCGGTGTTTGGTGCAACAGAAAACTCGGGAACATGTTGGACACCGGACATACTGCAAATGCTTCGAACAGAAACAGCGTCGAATATTGCAATATTTAATAGGTAATGATGATTAATTATATTTTTGAGCTATTTTAAGGCATAAGGAAATTTCGAGTTTTATTAGTTTTTTTTTTTTTTATTGTCGATAAAATATTTTATGCTCAGTCAAAAAACTTGAAAATGTAAAACAACGTCCTCATAAGTTGTTAATTATTATTAGTGGAAATTAAAAAAAAAAGTTTGAATGTAAATCCATAGACATTTTGTATGAGCCTCTGGAGTTAAAATGTTGACAAAATTCATTAAAATAACAGAAATTGGTGAATTATTTCGAGTTAGAAATTCATAAAAATGTTTCTATTTATATCTAACCTTTGAAATATCAAAATATCAAATAATACATATTCCCCTAAGTTTTGCTCCATTTAAATAAAGAAAAAGCTTTACCTTATCTCAAATTAAAATTTTACGAGCGTTTGAGTTACATGTGGATATTCACCCGAAAATGAACAAATTTTCATACATCGATTTTCTTATTTTATTGTTATTCAAAAACGAGTAACTATATAGATACATGAATTTTTCATCAAATGTTAATTTTTAGTTTATAGTTTTATTTTATAAATATTATAATAATGTTTTATTTGTTTAGTCAAAAAGCTTGAAAATTTAATACAAGACTCCTGATATATTGTTACATGCGATATTGCGATGGTAGTTGAACAATATTAAAAACATATAGGCATGTTTTTTTAATAAGCATTTAAAGATCAAATTTTGACAAAATTTATCGAATTGAAAATTCACAAATTATTTAGTAGTTAAAAAATATATAAAATGTTCAACATTTATAGCTAAGGATTGACAATTTAAAACCAGATCCTACATAAATATGTTTTAATATATAAATTACATTATTCACAATAATATCATCAAATACACTTAGTAATATCATTTAATTCAAATTTAACACCATCCATTACAGTGACCCACTTGTAACCTATTGTACAGCAGAGCGACACCCACTTTCCCACCTTTTTTATTTTCATTCATAGGTACCTACTTCAAGATAATGGGCACATGTCTGTGAAACAGTATTTTAACAAATTTTCACTAATCTTAGTTTTTCCAAATCTAAAAATATTTGTGCAAATACTACGAGTTTTTACTTCCTAGCCTTGAATGAATAGTATTAAGAATAGGTATATACCTTATTTACTTCGATAAATATTTACATTAATAGGTACGTTTAATTAAAAATAACAGATTTTAAGTTGTTATAGATAAAATTATATACCTATATATAGTTGCACCAAGTTGGCGAGTTCAATTAAAAAGGTAGATCGATTCTAACCAAAACCCACCAGCCCATTTTTATTTATCAATAACTTCGTTAAGAGCTAAAATAATAGATAGTATAAAACTATGATTTATAAAAAAAAATGTTGTTAAACGTATTGCCTGTTGGAAATATTGTTATACCCACCTACTAGCTTTAGCCAAATATTTTGAATTTAATACTTACATTGAACACTCGATCCATACTATACCAAAAGTCAAAACCAATAGAATAATAATAGTTGCTTCACAAATAATTTGATATATTACAATAATTTGTTGGATCGGTCGATCAAAATCGTGATTTAAATATGTATCGCGGTGTAATGTACAGTTGGTTATGATTAGAACTCGTGTGGTACGATTTCGCGTGACAACAGCACTGCCGTAATCGATACGTGATAAGATATTTTATATTATATTACAGGCACAGTTGTACTACAGTGGTTATAATATTATTGCTGATGATCGATTCTTCAATCTCATTACAGGTCGACTTCATGATACATGTAATACGTGTAAGACGTGTACACTAAACAGTATACATACTACATAGGGTATTACCAAACGGCCGATAAAATATCTAAAACCGTTTGCGGCCGATAAACTACGTTATCTTTGAAAATTATAACAGAAATATTAATAAACCGATTATTTATTTCAGTTCGTCCGGGACGAACAAATCAGCAATTTCGTCCCCTCAACAATTGTGTACTGTCATTTAATAGATCACTGTAATTTTAATGTATGTATTATATGTATTTGAATACAATATGATAAATAGTTACATAAAAAAAATGAAAACCATCTTGGAGTGAACATTAGCATCTATTTCTGATTTCTATTCCTTTCATGATGTATAACTAGCTCCAAATTAGTCCAAACATTTCGAAAATGTAATTGTGTACTGAAAATAATTAACTAAGTAAAAGTGGAATGTATCAATAGTTTCTACGACTTTAGATACTGAGCGGATCGATTCCCATTAAAACATTTGTTGTATGAACAACTCTTTACTTAGTGGCTTGTGTAGTTGTGTCATAATCGATTATTACGGCTATTATTTAAGGCGCAAAATTTAGGCAATTTCTAATCTCGTCTTAGCCGTCCTAGGGATCTATGTGTTAGTTGTAAACGATTATTAGCATGAACTATGATTAATTAATTAATTAATCATAGTTCATGATTATTAGTGTAAGTGAAATTCAATGTGGGTACAACTCTCGTACACCCATGCACTTGACAATAACTCGATAACAATATACATTTTACTATACGAATTCTACAACAATTTACTATTATTGTTTTGACAAAATTAAAGATAGTTAATGTTGTCTGATTTTAATTCAAAAAAAATGTTTAAATTCCGTTTTTAATTTTATTTATGTTTGGAAAAAATCCATATTTTCAAGTTTTCAATTACAGTTCACAATAATAAAAGGTTTTATTTTTACAAAGTGTTCAATACGATCTATAGACAATTGTCTAACAAGTTCAAATTTTTTTCAGTATCAAAATCGGAAAGCCTAGTAGTAGGTACTATTTTATAAATTTTCATAGCTTTATGTTATGGGCTATGACGATAAGCTTTAATATACGTTGTTGTTGTCAATGAAATTGTATTTTAGTGATTTTATTGCTTACAAAGAATGATGTATACATTCATTTAATGACAACATTATAATCTTATTATTTAATTTTAAATAATAAATCATAATTTAATTGCTAATGTAGTTTTATGCATTTTTTGGTTAAACAAAAAAACTTGAAAAAATGAAAGGACAGAAAATGTCTTTCTGCTTGTAGGCGGATAATTGTTTAATCCATCCCTGGAATAAACATTAACTTTTTTACTGTTACTTTTCAGTAGTTATTACTTATCAGAAACTGGTTCATTTGGGTAGATAGCTATAATATTAAGTAAGTTTCATATAAAATAGACAAAGATTTTTTTGTTAATAGTTATCTACATATGATATTTATAGATAAACAAAATGTAAACTGCAGGGTTTGAATTGTTTCTATTTTTAAGAATAATAAATTATTAATATAGGTATTAACATTAACAATAATTTTTTTTAAATTATGGTTAATGGGAGACTATTACTTCCTATTACTTAATAGTGATAATATATTTTATTTTAAAAACTGCACTAGAATATATGCATTTTATTTTGAATTCGAGAGACTGACTTAATAATGGTATAACTAATGTTATCATTGTTATCCGTCCTCATAAACAGTCGAAATCACAGA
Organism: Macrosiphum rosae; assembly: GCA_016617965.1. Classification (NCBI taxonomy): domain Eukaryota; kingdom Metazoa; phylum Arthropoda; class Insecta; order Hemiptera; family Aphididae; genus Macrosiphum; species Macrosiphum rosae. The sequence goes on along the minus strand of WHPZ01589359.1, from coordinate 4,441 downwards.
CTAAGACATAACGGGCTGGAAACGAGCCGCTTATCACGAATGTACTATGTACATTGTACAAGAAGCAAAGTATCGTTATGTGTTCTTTGAGTTCACAACGCCCTCTATATTTCACACGGACTATGATACAAATTGTGTAGCCAAATAAAACCACTGGTAGTGCTGAAAGCTTCAAGAACAGTATTCTTGTCAACTAAGTGACATCTTTTCGTGGCCGTCCCCCGTCCCCGCCGGCCCTGTCGTGTCCAGTCCATTATAATAGGTTAGGTATTATTATAAGTCCGTGGTCGAAATAATATAATATAACTTGATAGGATATTAAAATATAATATGATATTATACAATGCGCCTTCTATGTATAAGAGTTCAGTGTATATGATTGGTGATTCTGTTACACAAACTACAGCTACCATGGTTATGTTTGTTTTTCCATCGTGGTATAGGATTGGTAGGTACCTAGTTAGGTCTATGGATACAATATTAAAATACTATTTAGCTATGTACGTCATGTACATCTATGTGAAACGGTTATTAACTGCATATTGGAATATCACTGAACAATGAATATGTAATGCAGCTTGTGAAACTTATAGTTATCTAAAAATGTGTCGTTAAAAACCATTCTAAAGTAAAATTGTCGTTAAGTAGGTATACCCAAACATTTTTTCTTTCGTCAATCATACCCATAAAATCATGGCTAATTATTTTAAGAAAATTAAACTTATGGAAGAAGAAATGAACAAGTAATTTCCACTTTTAGTCTAAATGTAGAGTTAATTAATCTATATCTATAAAACACAAAAATTGTTTCTATACTCATGTTCTTTGTGCATTTGTAAACCGTTCATCCGATTTAGAGGAAATTCGATACAAAGATAGATTAGACCTTAGAAGATAGGCTAAATTTTGTAGAAAAAAAGGTAAATAAGAGGTCTAACCCAGGAAGGTTCTCAAACCAGGATTTTGAGATTTACGATAGAAATGTTTGTTTTTTATCAATGTGTGCTATTGGTTTTTATATTAATAATTATTATTATTATTTATGCGATGAGCCTGTGTATTTTAATACCTATATAATGCCTCGAGTTCAAACCACGGTTTCGGTGAACCAATTGTTTGCATTTGTTGATACCTACTTTAGAGTTTGTAGTTAAATTTTACAGTTACAATTTTTTTTATTACATAGCATTGCTGGGTCAGCTAGTTTTTTATAATTTCAAACTTGCTTATGAGTTATATAACTTATTAGTGATAGTCGTTAGGACATTATTTTCAAAATCTCGAAGCATTAAGAAGACGTCGCACCCGCATGTGGTGTCTCTGTCTTACACACGGACGCATGATAAATTTTCATTCTCCAGTTTCAATAGTGTGATTTTAGTTTTGATATTAGAGTGAATTGACCTATTATCAAACATTTAGGTAACAACATTATCTGTGTTCTCTCGTTGGTTTTTACGATATTTTAATTTTTAAGTGAATTATGAGCATTTTCAAATATTAATGTTTTACATAGGTACTCATAACTCACATAAAAATTGAAAATTCTATGAGGAATTGAGGTCAAATTCATAACAATAAGCCATCTTGATAAATATTTTTTTAAATATATGATGTGTCAAATTTACTATGTATTTAGTATAAGTTAAACTGTTTGGTTCCGACAAACTGATATTGATTTTGTGTAAGTTCCTGTTTTTGAGGCCAATACACTAAACAATAATTGCTAATTGCATACATGGACATCTGGTATATTAGAAAAATTACAATTGATTTTAAATATAGGTTTTTTGACATTAAGAACGTTGAAGTTTTCACATAATGTTTAAATATATTAATCTATTTTTAATGTTTATTTAGATTTGAACAAGATATTGGTTTAAACAATAATGTCAATGATGATAATAAAACTAAAAACTATTTAAAAAAAATAAAAGTACAAAGTCATAATTTTCAACAATCTCCCTTGGCTATTACATTATCTAAAGAAATCAATTCACTGTTACAAAATCAAAGCGCATCCACTTTAATTTCTAAGTAAGACAATAAAAGTGCCTAGGTATTTATTTATATCTATTATCTAACACATATTTTATTTTATTATACATGTTAAATTGTTAAGCAAATTGAAATAGTAAATATCCATAATTGATCTTCCATTTTTATAAGTATATATACCTTATAATACTGTTTAGGGCAAAAACTAAGTCTTTGATAGGTAAAAATGAACTAAACAGCAAAGCACACATAGCAATTTCAGCCGCTGGATGTGCATCGTCGTCTTCCAAAATATACGGGACTAAACAAAAACAATTCTATCGTAAAGCCGCTGGAAAGGTTTGGTACGATCCAACTTTGGAGCAATGGTCAAATGGTGAGCATAATAATTTTACTCGTTTTTGTTATTTGTATATTCAATTAATTGATTAATATTTAACTTATTTTAACTGTAAAGTGCAAGAAGGTGAACACCTGCATTCATCATGTATTTAATATTTATGTAGGCATAATAATACACTATGCGCCGTGGCAGAAATGCGAAAGCAAATTCCCGCGGCGCCGTCGGTTATAAAATGAAAAAAAAAAGGTATAATACGCACTATATTATAATACTTTTTGTTGAGCTCAAAACGAGACTGGTTCCTTAAATACTAAATAAACTTAGGTGGCATGGACATCGGACTTTTTATGCATATAAATAAACAATATACTTCTATGAGTTATATTATACTTATAATATTTTACATATAGTTGATAGTATTGTACCTAAATTAAATTACTTTCATTTGATCTTTCCTAGTTCCATTATTTTTTTAAGCCTCATTAAGCTATCCATCGTTCATCAAATGTATAAGCAAATGCTAAATATTATGTTTGTGTTTGTTGCTACCCACTATTGAATTTGTCGCAAATAAAAAACACCATCATACATGTAGTATAGTAGCTTATAAAAGGTATATGTAAATACTTGTAAACAGGATATTATTTTAAATGATCACGCAGATGATTTTCGTTTATTTGTGGGAAATTTGGGAAGAGAAGTTAATGATCGCATGTTAAGTATGCCATTTATGCAGTATCCTTCATTCGTCAAAGCTCATGTAGTAAAAAATCGTGAGACAAGCATGTCACGTGGTTGCTACGGATTCGTATCGTTTGGAAATTCTGTGGACTATTTACGAGCTATCAAAGAATTACATGGTAATATAAAAGATTAATGTAAAATAAAGTAGGTAGGTATATAATAAAATATTAGGCTTAATATAGCCGTGTCCGTATGACTACGTGTCTCTATATACCTATATAATATATTATCTAATATCTGTGTACCTTTACATAAATATATAACCTATATGTGGTACCAGTGGTGGTCAAACAGGAGGGAGATGATAAGGAGTTAGATCCGCATGACCTTTTTTCAATATTTATAATAGCTTTTGGTATAAAACCGTACCAGGAATTAATTTTCAATGATCAAATAGTGGGCGTAATATATCAATTATTCAGAAATGACCATTTTACCTATAAGATATATCGATTTCACCAAGAATCAACTCCACCGAATTTTTTAACATATATTGATTCAAGCGGCTATCGACTCCGCTGAACTTTTATGGATATTGATTCGCCGGCTTTCGACTCCGATGAACTTTTATAGTCTTATGGATATTGATTCCGCCGACTATTAATCCACTAAATACTTGTAAATTATTATTTTTAATAATAACAAAATTTAAATGGCTTACATTTACATATATACTAATGTTATTTTATGATATAAAATATGTTTTATTTCATTAGTACACATCAGTATCATAGATATATAATAGTACACTTTAGAAGTTTCAAGTACCCACGAATAATATTATTCAATCACAACAAAATAACTAATAGTTATTCTAGGTTTTTTAATATGTAATTTCATCGAAATTTGAATTTAAAATGTCTGTAAAAAATAACTGTTTTAGATTTTTTGGTTACAGTATGACCTATTTATGAGAACCTTTGTTTTAAATTTGCAATCCTTAGCTATAAAAACTGAACATTTTATAATTTATTAATTACAATGATTGATAATTTTCCAGATTTTGATACATTTTATCAAAATTTCAACTTTAAATGCTAATAAAAAAAAAATTGTGCCTATGTATTTTTATTTTTTAATGTTTTTGAACTGATATTGTAACAATATATTAGGAGTCTTGTATTACATTTTTACTCTTTTTGGCCCAACAGATAAAACTTAATTGATATTTATAGAAAAAAAAACTAAAAAAATTGAAAACTTAAAATGTCCGTAAACAGCTCAAAAAGAGTCAAAATAATTTAAAAATGTTATGGTGTATAGAAAATGCTAATTTAAACATTCAGTGAAATTTTCATGTATCTACAGTTGTTCGTTTTTGAATTACAACAAAATAAGGAAATCGCTACATGAGAA
>WHPZ01589357.1:6278-37249 GCA_016617965.1 Macrosiphum rosae | reverse complement strand
GTTCTTGTATTTTTCTCCACCAAGACTGGCCGAGATGAAATCGACAACCTCTTATTAAGGTTTTTGGCCATGTTCTATTAACTGCATTGTGTATTGCCTTTTCAAAATTTGGCCTCAATTGTTCCCCTCGAAGACCTCTGATAAGACCATCATGTCCTATCCATATATTTATTATCTATGTGCTAAACTACGACATAATGTGATTTAAAATATAAAAATTACCATTTCATTCACAGAACACCAATATGATTAATATCCCATATATTTATTTTTATAATTTAATACCTATTTAAATATATTATGTTTAACTAACAATCATTTTTTTTTTTTAAGATAGTAAATTAGTTGAAAGATAGTGGCATTAATATTTACTTTTGCATAGCAGTCAGCAGCTGTACAAATATTGTCCTGCGTACAGATTACCGATGCAACACAAAAGAATTTAATAGGAAATCGAGCGGCACTCTGAAATCGACCGGTCTGAAAAATAAAATTATATTTTCATGAATATAAGAAACAAATTACATTTTGTTTCAATAGCCTATAATATAAATCCTATATATATATATTTACGAGTTAAAATATGTTAACATTATTTGGGCGGTAATAACTGTTATAAATAATTTTCTTCGGGCGAAAAAACAACAATCTGTGCTCAGAATAAATTATTTCCTTAAGTTATGTCTCATCACTTGTTCTACACTTGTACAGTATATTAATATATTCGTCGCATTGACGGGAAATATTATTATACAAATATATCTCGAAAATTAAACTTGAAAATAATAAAACGCCCAGGACTAAATCCTCGCCCTCGCGACTACCATTTATAGGGACACCCTAACATCCTACGCTCTTACGACTATATATTGTCAAATATTCTTTTGATGCCTTTCTTGGTTTACAAACGTAGTAAATAGTAATAAAAAGCTTACGAGCATATTTAAGCAGTACACGTACAACTCGCATATACCGCAATCAGTAATCTTTATAATGTACTTACTCAGCAGTCACATGTGACACTGCTCGTCATCTACCACAAGTCACTAAATAGACCAAATAGTCATCTGTTTGAGTTAAAATCATATTATAATAATTCTCGTACAACCGAAATATTATTTATGATAATTTTTTTATTTCGTAAAAAGCACGTGCTTAGTCTGGTGTTTGATGATTTTTTTTTTATGGAAAAATATTTTATTATTTTCACTTAAGAAAAACGAGACTCAATGCCGTAGCCAGGAAACAATTTCGAGGAGAGGTTTGGGTTTCACGTTCGGGTTATCAAAATTATTTTATGGTTTTTCTTATTCATTCTTTATTCTTATTTATGTTTTATTGAAATGTATCATTTCTTAAAATAAATAACATTTGTGTAAATATAAAATAATCTATTTTTTTTAGTCAATTAGTTTGGAACAATAAATAGGATTGGTATTATATGCTTATGTGTTTTAAAACGTTTATTGACCGAGTTCCTAAAATAAATACGAACCGTCGTTTCAGGATAGGGGAAAAAAAGGTAATTATAAATTAATTATAATACAATCATTTTATTATTTTACGAATTATTTGTACAGATATTATAAGTACCTAGTATAAACATTATTATTTATTACTATAATAATTTATTAAGTATACATTTTTTCCATAATCAATGGTATAAGTAAATGTATCTTTAAACCTAAACGATAAAAAAAATATCACTTATTTAATTGATTTTAATGTAACTTTAAAAAAAAATGTAAGTGTAGGTAATTTCATTTTATAAACTAATTATGTCAGTATCACTCATTCATTCGTATATAGGTACCTACTTAATATATAATTTCAAGGCTTCGTGAAATTTATAATTTATTTTTCGTAAAATATATATTGTATTTAGAAAGAAAAATTATACACCCGTACAGCCTATACATATTGTAGACAATTTTAAAGAATTAATTTAAATTGTTGTTCTTTTATTTTGTTGTAGATTAATCGCGATAATACATCATATAACGGTTTTATTAATGTATGTATCTCTATAGTTGCCAATGTTTCTACCAATTAGGTGTTTTACATTTCCCTAGCTGCGTTACTCCACCAATACAGTAAAATTATATGACAAACATAATTTTTATTTTATTGAGGACACATAGCTATCATTTACAAAACACACGCTAGTATAAAATAAAACAAGTAAATCAAAAATGTAGCCATAAAAATTATATAAGTTACCTATAATACAATAGGTACTTAATTTTTAGGTTGAGTTAAAACAAAAAAAAAATAATAAACAACGACTCATACGTTATATAAGTGATAAAAAACGTTAAAAATTTAAAATTTTAAACAGCAATAACATTTCCACTATACATTTCAGTTCTTTACTTATCGGTAGGTAATATGCCTACTTTTATCTCATCTACGGTGACAATCGTGACACAGATAAATGAGTCTAAAGTCATTACTGCGACAGTACATTTTTATTTTTTTTATTTTTTTACATCTGTATCCAGAAACTGCTGCCAGTATTATTTCACGATGAAATCTTTAAACAACTTGTTTTAATTAGCGAGTAGAGTTTTCACACAACGTTTAATTTTGACTTAAAATAATTTAATAATCTATACTTTTTACGTCAAGTCTCGGGCTTGCTGAGTAATGACTGTAGTAGACTGTAGAGTATTATAGAGTATGGTCGATTATAGATAGTTTACGTACACGCAGTATTTTCTTTAATTGAATTTACGCATTATTTCATTTATCAATTTACATATCCGAAAAAAATGAACTCTTTTAGTTTAAAATAAACATATAAGTAGATGCTATCTATATCCTATAACCTGTATTAATAATAATTAAGTAATTTTTTTTTATTTCATTCTCGAGATATTAGCAAACACGTGCTCTATTTTATTACGTAAATAGTAGTATAATATTATAGTAAATTTAAATTACCCAAAGCCTATAATATAATAATAGTGTAGTAGGTACTCTGGTCAGAATTCTTAATATAAATTATTGTTTGATAACGTTTTTTTTTTTTTGCAATTTATAATATGAAAAGTCAATTAACTATGACGTCGTGGAAAGATATAAACCGTCATACGGAAAAGCAATTAGTTTTATTACATTTGATTTACGGTTGATTTTAAGCATACGTCACAATATATTATTATAATAAATACAATTTGTAAAGTGCTTAAACACTTAACCGAGGATAAAACTAAATATTTTCAAATATCTATTATATCATAATATACACTATACAGACATTTTCATAATTACAAATTTCTGAAACCAAATTTATTTTAAACATTTTGGTACTCATCATAATTATTAGGAGTGCTATTTATTGTAGCAAAGTGCCTTTTTTTAGCCAATCGTAAAACCTAGTTTTTCCATAAACAAAGTTATGAATTATGTAACAACGAATTTAATTAATAAACTTTCATTTAAATATATGTTTTTTTTTTAATTTTTATGTAATTTTTCCATCTTTTATTGCATATTAAACTGCAATCTTGGGGGTTTTTTTAAGGTTTTATATTGCATTAAATTTACAGCCTTACTAACTTGTATAACAATATTTGATAAAAAAAACGTCGTTGATTTTTGTTTGTGATATTATATGTTTATAGAAGAGATTAGTAAATAAATGTATAACAAATGTTGGACTAAAATCGTATTAAAATGTAAAGTAATTCAGTATTTACTATTTACACATTCAAAACATAACAATTCTAAACATTTTTACAACACTAAAGCTTATTGTTTTACTATAGCTAAACTTTAAGTATATTAACCTATATGGCTATATAGTTTGTACTTATCATAGTTTGTACAAATTATTCTTTTACAGTTTGACACGTTTGATATATAAGTGAAACCGTTAAAACTATTAGTCTAAAATAATAGAATTAGCTTAATTCTATACAAATATTAATTACATAACAATATATTTTTTATCCAAATAATATGTATGTGTATTTAAAGTCTCTAATACCAATATGTTATTTATGTGAACAAAATAACCTCTAATAATTAATACTACATTAATATCGTCTAATCAAAACCACAAAAAAAATGTGAACAACCTAAAAAAAAAAAACAAAAATCAGTCCAAATAACACGTGATAAGTGTCAGGATATTATATTATGAAAGATAGTCAATATTGTAATCATTTCTATGTCAATAAAACTATAGTGTACTTAAAGACAAATAATCATATCTATCTTATACGTTCTGCAGCAGAAGTCTAGATTGAAAGCGACGTCAAATATAAGTTGATACTTATAAAACGAATAATAATTGTATTGGTGCTTATACCTACAAACGTTATGGCAACTATACGATGTTATTTATACGTGCCCACTATGCTGTTATTGTAGAACCTTGAAGTGAAGACGGTAAAGTAATAATGTATTACTAACATTATTATTAATCAGTAAAAAAAGGTAATATTCTTTCATTAAGGTTATTAAGTATGTTGTCTGATATATGTCGAAACACTATCAACTACTGTCGTTATTTAAAAATACTTTCAACATTTATTAATTATGAAAACGAAACACGTGGTTGGTACTTCTAAAAAAATTAATCAAAATTAAAATAATATTATTCAATACATTTATATAACTATAACAGGCTATACGCTGTTTAAACTTTAAAATAAATGCTTGAACAATAACCAATACCTTTATTTATGATAAACGCCAGACAGGTTATCGACTCCGTATGACCCCCTTGAATAAACTCCATGAAATCAATTCTATATATTGCTAATTCCCAACTACAAAATATAATTACGAACATTGTATATTTTACTGTGCTCGTCTATAATAAATAAATAGCTTTGCAGAAATAAAAACTAGACGAATTAAAAAATATCTTTAATATTTAAATGTTATGACCTATATAAAACATAAATTCGGTTAGATTATAAAAAACTCACAGCCAATACAAAATAGCAAGCAATGATATAATTTAAAGCTATTCACCAAGTCTTTTGCAATTATAAACGATTTCACATTATTAGATGTATATAATATGTATATTGTTATTAGATAAGATATAAACGAATCGTATTTATGTTGTATTGATTGGTTTCTTATTAAATTTCTATCCGTTTTAACTATACAAAGTGTATGCATTATAAATTTGAAATAAATGAAATAAGTGAGTACCTACATTCATAATAATAATATAATAATAATAATAATAATATTTTAATGTATTAAACTGCATAATATATAATATTATAATGAAGTTACTTTAACTAATATTAACTGTCTACATTTTACATATTCAAACAAATTATTATATTATTTAATAAGCCAATGTAAGTTCGATACTTATTTTGATTAATCATTTTTAAATAATAATAATGGCTGGCTAATAATTAATAAACATACATTTTATTCTATAACCTTTACGCCGTTGCACATATCGCCATGTAGGTAGGTACTGGCCGGTTGTGTCTCATAACTGTTTTAAGCTTTGGGAATTTTCGAGACTTGTTTACAAGTAAAAACCCCCCTGTCTATAACAGGGGTGTCCAACAAGCGGCCCGTGGTAGATTTTAATTGTATATAATAAACTAGGTGATATTACGAAAAATGTTTACCGAATGCACCAACTAGATTCACTTTCCCATCGAACAAAATACTGTTGAAGAAAATTGAAGCAGTTTTACTGCCCCAAAACGGGGATGACAGAATCTAAAAGTTTGTAAAAAGAACCTTTAGCAACCTATCTATCGAAAATTAGCCTAAGAAAACCAAAAGTAAAAGCACCTACATATGCAATATAAATAATATCTATTAATAAAAATATTGTGTACGTTACGACTACTATTATACTAGCTATACTAAATATCTTTTAATAGATAAATGCTACATACGATAAAAGTATATTTTATATGGATATGTACTATAAATTATTAAATTATATCACCTATAACAAACAATGTAGAAAAGAGGTCATTATTTTATGAAATAAAAATTATTGAGAATATAAGAATACATAAAGGGTACTTGTCTATATAATATATTTATAGCTGGTTCATATATTATGATATGTGTAAAATAACGTCTTATGATAGTTTCTAACAAATTAAATGCTGTATTTGATCGTTAAATCAATATACACGTCACTAGTATCAAGTGTTTTATCGACTTTAATGTCAAAAACACGTGCTTTTAAGTTTTAAATTAGTATCACACTTAGCTTTTTCAGATAAACGCTTAATTACTATTCATGGGCATAATATTTGAATTTTGAACAATTTCATTAATTCAAGAAGTACTAGATCTCGAGGTCTTATGACATACCTGCCGGCATAAATACATAATAATATTCATCGCCACGACGCTACTAAATAGGTACATAGGTATGTTCAATATCCCGTGTATTGATATTTATTTCACACTATAATATTATATTAATTGGAAAAACTTAATTATTCGGTTGTTAAACTTGACCCTGCTGAATGTGTCATATTCCTATTTTTAATATGTCACAGAACTGAATTATAGCAATTATTATTATTATTATTATTATTATTATTATTATTATTATTGAATTTATTTTCCATTATCGTGATGTGAAATATTTTGATAATCTACTGTGATGAAGATAGTCATTACGCTTTAACCCGTGGTAAATCAATTACTTAAGAACACGTTTGAATTATCTCTAATGTTTTGATCCAGAGTAGAAATTGTTTTATTGACGGTTACAAATTAGATTAACTTTGTACGTTCACTGTGTTGATTTGGGTTTGATTGACTTAAACATTTTTAAGCCACTGGCAATAACTAATTACTTCTGATAATATTATGTCCATGTTAAACTATATTTTTGGTCTCACACAAAACATAATATTTATACAATATAATATGTATTACAATATATTCGCTTTAAACCATTTTATTCAATTTATTTTTAACTTAGTTCGTTTTTTGTATGCACATTTTATGTAAATTGTTGGGAATGTACAAGAATGAATACATGATATTATAGTAATTTGATCCAAATCGTAATTTAGTGATTTACCTATTTAACTGTATAGGTACACTGTACACATAACACATGCTTGTGTATACGTTCAACGGTTTCCAGACTAGAGTGATCACAATTTATTATATTTTAAAACTGATATTTATTGGCGTTTGTGTTATTTTAAAAACGAAGCAGAAAACGTATGAATATGTTATGTTTTAATCCAAAAACATAATTTTTAAAAATAAATTTTTTATATCATGTGACATTCTGACACGAATTTATGTATGCCTGTTTAATTTGTATCTGTCCTGAAATTGAATATTTATAAATATTTAAAAAAAATACTGCCGGTATTAATATTAGTTCCTAGTTTTGTGTTGTATGAAGATAAAATAAAAGAATCGAGGCTGCTTAACAACGAAAAAATCCATCTTCTACAGATGGTTTAAGTATTCATTATAATACATGGACCAGAAAAAATGTAAAAACAGTAACAGCAGACAACAGTCAATCATACCAAACCGATCGCAGGTCTTAGCCATGCATTTATAAATAAAATGCCTCCTGGAGAGTGATGCTTTTTTTAACTTCAATCATGCTGGGTCATAAAATCTTTTTAAATATTTTATTTCAGTGAATCGAATCTTTATATTTAAACATCACATTTAGTTGCTATATTTTTTATGTTATAAACATGTGTTTAATTTATACTTTAATATGAGAACAACTAACAATTATTGTAATTACATCTAAATATTTTCTTAGATTGTAGTATTTATACTTTTATATTTATGTTAGGTGAAACCACAGAACATAACAATACTCGGATATAAATGTATAATACAGTGTCGACGATAAAATACATATTAGGTATATGAAAAACTTAAGTTGAAAATTATTAACTGTGGTTTACTGTATTACTTTAATAATATATTGTCGAGTATTAAACAATTTGTTTAGTTTCAAATATGTAGGTGTCTAACCTAACTATTAATATACATATGCATAAAGACTGAGCAGTAATATAAATTTAATTTTCGTTTAGTTGACTGAAATAGTAAAATTGTGTTTATTTCTTAAATCAGTAATTTTTTGTTTTAATCGAATAGAAGTTAAGTAATACAATTAATTTAATATACCTAATATAAAATACACAACATATTGAACGTAGATTCAAATACAGGTATATATACAGTTTCAATTAAACACACTTAATACGATTATCTTAATTGTATTTATTTCTAACTTCTATGTATGTATTCAATGGATTTGTGATAGAATTACACGTGCCACGAGTACAGTTAAGTACTTAAAAGTATACTAGCACTGCCTAGTACTCTAGTGGGTCAAGTTAGCACCACATCATTTGTTAAAATGGCGTTGACATGCTCAAGCATAATTTTATTTACAAGTGAATCTTAAGATATTGTTCCAAATGGATTTTGACAAAGCGTCCGTCCAAATCGATTCTGCATAAAGGTATGAACTATGAATTCTACACAAACTCGTATATTTTATTACATTTTGTACTTATGACCATCACGTGCACGAGATAATGATATTCGTGATGTCTAAATAAATATACATTTACATAGTAAATTACTAGTATGATTATTTTTTCCTTTATTATTGACCTCATTAGCTGTCTTCCATAAAATTGTATGAACGTGAATTAAATATAAACAAATCATCCGTTGCAGTGGACCGGAATAACTACTTAAGAGTGAAGTATGTAGTATGTGTCTACTTGAAAAATGAAAAACATCGATGTTGTTTATTTATTACCTATAGGTGAGTGTTATTATATATTCGCAACCCATATTAAAAGCGCAATTGACGGAAGTAAGTCGCAAAATTAATTCAGAAATGAGCTTCATTTTGCTTGATATATTATTATTTTCTATACACAATAACATTTTCATAATATATATATAGACTAATTTGAATAGCTGTTTACACTACACCTTTTTGCACCATTTTAGAGTACATATAGATATTATATTGACTTATAACTTGTATGCGATATGTTTGTCAACAATTAATTCAACCGACCAAGTAATAATAATAGTATAATATAAACTATTCTTAAAAATAGATGATCGACCGTATCCTACACACTAAATGGTTTTTTTAATGCAATTATACATATAGCATTGACAAGAGCAAAACAAGATTCAAACCCGTTACAGAAGACTAACAGAAATACTTGCTATGCTCCAGTACAATTTTTATTTTCATGATAACATACTAATACAAAAACAGATATTATACCTATTGTTTTAAAATATAATTTTTTTTTATTATTATTTAAATAACTGTTTAATTAATTTTTCATATCATAAAATAAAAACACTACGATACACAGCATATATATTGTCTTATGTATCGAGTAGGTATGCATTTGGTTTTATAACTATGACTGTATCGCATGGGGTAACGCGACAACGTTTTTACAAAATATTGATATATGTGGGGCACCCTTAAAACAAGAATGTATATTTAAAAAACAATAATTAAATGCCATTTTATATTATCATTTACTTGCGTTTCCCATCACATTTACTTTATTGATCAAATTATATCTTCAATAATTATATATTAGGTCAGTATAAATCGTACAAATTGTACAACCAAAAAAATTCGAAACTTGTAGGTAGTGAAACAGTGCTAGTCAAATATGCAAACGGGTGGAAATTTGAGGAATCCAAAGAATGAGAGTGGACATAAATAAGAAAATAAATTAAAAGTTCGACAAACCGTGACTATACCAAAATATAACTGTTTGACAACTGAAATCGAGTATTCACATTTTTTTTTATCGTTAGATGATCAGCTCCTTCCTTAAACAAGTGCTATAATAATATAAAAGAATGCATATCAGTAACGCAGTAGTAGTTGTTATCGTATTGAATATATGACTAAAAACGGAAAAAAATTATCAATTGGACCGAAGAGAAACGATCCAACCGTTAAAACGGAAACGTTGATCGTAAGACGTAATCTTGGGAATCCTGCAGTCACCATTACTCGGTATAATATCGACCTTTAACAGACCGGTATAACAGGATAGGGAAGGGGATGCATATATATATATTAAACTCGATTACTTGTATGTGTATCGTAAAATGCAAGTTCGGTCAATTTCTGTCATTATCGGGTTTGTACGTTGTCGCCAGAGGCTAAGCGAGCATTTCAGTCATCCTCCCCCGCCATTGCAGAGTGTGTTCTGGTATAAATCTTATGTGAAAAAAGGCAAAGTACAAACTATGATATTTCTGAAGACGGTTTTAAAGAAACATTTTGCGTATTATTGATTATTTCTAGAAGTTATTACGGTTACGGGACACGGTAGCTAGTATAATAACGACCTAGTAAAAGGTAACGGATATCAAATTCTGATTAACTTTGTGTGCCCCCCCTCCACTGAAAATCCTGAGTACGGCACTGTTTGTTGGGATCCGGAACAATAGTTATTACAACCCAATGTACAAACGAAAACTAAAGAAAAAATGAATGTATTGATATTGTTTCAGTGACAAAAAAAGTCGCTGCTATTATAGGTGGGTATTATTTCCATAGTAGTGACCTATTCGTATCGGCTTTCTTACCGATGTATGCTGCATAAAGGATAGTCACTCGAGTTTTTCAAAGATTACAAGCCCGGAGGATAAAACTTTTCTATACTCTTTATTTTAAATTCCGTCCAGACCAATAAATGCGTACACTCGATGACGTGCGCTTTTTTATGGTTTTTTTTTTGCGAAACACTTTTCTCGGGGGAGTAAAAAAAAAAACAAATAAAAAGAATTCAATGAAACCCTCCCGCTCCTCCAAAACGGGAATTGATCACAATATAACAATATTATAGTACTCTAGAGTCTGCAAGATTCTAGAGCCACAAGTTCCCCCACACGTACGACATTTGATTTCATTGGTTCGTCCCGCGTTTTTTGTATAGAAACCAAATCGTCTCGATGCACTCGACAAATGTTCATCGAAATATTTGAAAAATACGACCGGCTCACCCGTTATATGCGCCCACACATCCTGACACCGCGGAACCCCACCGGCATGGGGCTCAACACATTTTCTCTCGGACGTGACCAAAAATGGCCGGTAATTATTTTAACAAATGCTTAATGGGTAATTCTATACAGCGGACGCGCCGAGCTGTCATTCGGCGACTCGGACGCAATGATTGACAGCGAACGGATTGGTAAAAAAAAAAAAAACAAACCGAAACAAATAGCTACGGTGGATGTATCTATTTATAGACAGGGCGATACCTGCACGACACACCGGTTGGACAAACGTGGTATTGCCAGACCGTAGTACTGTTGAAAAATAGAACGCAACCTTACGCGTATATTGCATATTATATTATTATATTGTAACGATCGATTCGTATGCCACCGCTCGAGTTTGAGAGTCCAACTCGCACATTATCATATAGTAGGTACGGCGGTTCTTAACCTTTTGTAGATCGAGGACCTCTGATGGAAGATTTTTAGAAATCGAGCACCCCTTACCACATTTTTTTCGAATACCTTTTTTTTTTACAATACATCAGCTCATGTTATCTCACAACCGAAATTATAATAATTACTATTTATATTACAAATTGCATGAGTAGACATGACAAAACATGTAGGTACACATTTATAATTATTTTTATTACAATTATTTTTTTATAACAATGTAATATAAAACTATAATTGAGTACGATCGATCAACTGCACTTAGTGGCGGTACATATATAATAAGAACGCCGAGACTGCAGTGCTGTACGCATGTACATTTCGTATGGACAAGAAAAACTGATTAGGTACTTAATAGCTAATATTAATAATGCAATGTTATTTGGTGTAGAATCTACATATTATTATAGATGAAAAAGAAATAATGTAATCCAACAATATTGTAATAATGCACTTATTGTCACTTATTGACGTACCTATGTTATGTGTTAAGGGGGCCGCGGACCACACGTTAAGAACCTCTGAATTATAGTATATACGTCGTGTATTATACGATAAGCCGAATGCTGATGTATTTGAACTGAAAGGATAAATGTGACAAATCTTACATTATTTTGCCATGATGACATGTCCAATTCAGATATTATAATATAATAATTAAATGCTCTCTATACAACACGTTTATAATAATTTAGGTACCGAATCTATTACCTACTGGCTAATATAATATCGGATAAGAGTGTACCTGGAAATGTTGGCAATTTATCGTTTAATATTTTAATGCGTTGTCTTAAATGTTAAATATTTCAGATTCAGAGTGTGTGTCATATCGAGGAAATGTAGTTGACATAATATAGCAACTTATAAGGGATTCGTTCTTAAGTAAGTAAAATTCTGAGTGTTGACTGAACAAGGTTTTTTAATTGATAGACTTACATATAAACCCAGAACCATTTCACTTCATCAGGAACAACATGGTCATAAAGGGACTGATTAGTGATTTCAATACCTTTCAATGGGTATATTATATTATTATGTATATATCAAGGTATACACAACAGATTTTATTTCCTCTGTAAATTATTAATACTCATAATATGTTACCTACAGACCACAGATGCGCGTAACTCCGAGCTTGAAATATACCCAATAGAATGGTACTTTTCTTACTGATAAGAAAGATTTTATCTTTTGATTGAGTTAATTTATTTTATCCATTTATTCTTAAATTAGCAAATTTATAAAAAAATATATGAATTAACTTTAAACTTAATTTAACTCACTTTTTGTACTTTTTGTTACTTGCCCAGACTAGCATAAATGCATACATGGTCACATAGATATCAAATTAATAATAATATTATAGCATATTTATAATATTTAATAATATTAATTATAGCTTAAAATTTAATAATATTAATTATAGCTTAAAATTTAAATTCTCGACATTTGGGTATAGTATACTATAGATTTATTAAACCTACTATCTTAAATTGTAATTATAATCAACAAACTAGTGAGATTTAATACAATTGTTTTTAAATTAATATTTTTAAATGTTGGCACTAATCAGCTGTGGGTGCTAAAATTAAATTAGGGTATCATTAGGAACCAGAAAAATTATCACTAATTGCATGGCGGAAGTTGCATCAATGATGAGTATGCAGACCTGAAGAGAGAGAAAAAAAGAGTAGAAAAATATATATCCTTGTACTCATTCGAATTTTTCCAAACAACATAATAATTAGGGCTAAGGACTTCTAGGAGTTTGCATGTTTTTTAATAATCATTAAAAACATAGCTGAGTATTATAGAAAATTGTTTCATAGCAATACGAGTTTAAAATTAAAATTTATAGTTGCATATTTTGCTTATTTGACCATTTTTCATTTATAAGTGCATATTTGACCATTTTTCATTTTATATGTGCATATTTGACAATTATTTATATGACTTTATAATACATAGATTTCCTGGACCTGAGATATAATAAAAATTTTATATATTAGTATTTGTGTTTATCTTGTCGATCAATATTGTATTGTTACTTATCGGTACACAAACTGCGTGATTCCCCATAAGTCAAAAAAAAAAATTTAATTAATTAATCAAAAAATCAAAATAATCAAATTAATCTATATTATAAAATGTAGCTATTTATCTGTCATATCTACAAATATTATTATTATTATTATTTATTAATTATAAGTTATTAGTTTATTACAAATATATTATATTTTTTTTAAATGCATATTTAGTGATTCTTTGGTGCATAAATGCATGCATATTTTAAGGTTTTTCTGGTCATGAAGTCCCTAGCCCTAATTATGATATAATATAATAAATGATGTCGTATTCTGTCACGAGGAAGGAGCATTATCACGTCTTTCTTTCCCATTAGACCGTGAGACCACCGAGACCACTATGTGTATAATATATACATTATACCTCACCTATAGCAATCGATAGCTGCTATTGTATTGTACGATTCGAATCAATTTATTGTTTTTATTTTATAAAATAGTGTATGTTATAATATTATGACTATGTACTATTATAGGTAGGTATAAAAAGATATTCTACAATGGAAGACGTCTGCAGAGTGCTGGAGACCTTCACGTCGAAACCGTATACGCTATACGTTGTACACACTACACACATGTTCACTGTGCATTTTTAAATGGGTAGATTTAGGACTTAGGTAAATTTTTTTAATAAATCCCGGGAGACGTACATATTCTATTAAAAGTTGCAATAACAACTATAAAAATCACGAAAAATTAACGAAATATTTAATTTGAGACAAACTTATAAATTAGTAATTTTGGACCTAGAGGCAGAACTACGGTTATTGGTTTTTAAATTTTAAATTATTAAATTGTTGAACAAGTTTATTTCGTTAGTTACTTAACTATGTTCTTCAGACACTACTAATACCGCTGACATCATAAATAGATTCATCATAAATATTTATATTAGCATTTCCTATACACTGTACAATTTTGAAAATATTTTGACTCTTTTTGAGCTGTTTACGGACAATTACAGTTTTCAATTTTTTTAGTTTTTTTTTTTTAAATATCAATAAAGTTTTATCTGTTGAGCCAAAAAGTGTAAAAATTTAATACAAGGCTCCTGATATATCGTTACAATATCAGTTGAAAAATATTAAAAATACATAGGCACAATTTTTTTTTATAAGTATTTAAAGATCGAATTTCGACAAAATTTATCAAATTTAAAAATTTTTTTGTAGTTAAAAATGTATAAAATGTTCAACTTTTATATCTAAAGATTGAAAATTTAAAACAAGATTCCACGTAAGTAGTTAATTCTGTTACCAAAAAATCTAAAAAATGCATATGCAAATTTTATTTTTATAGTCATTTTAAGTTAAAATTTGGACGAAATTACATAATAAAAAACCTAGAATAACTGTTTTAGTTATTTTGTTGTGGTTTTATAATATTATTCGTGGGTACTTGAAACTTCTAAAGTACACTATTATATATAACTATGATAATATCAGGGTTTGTTGTTGATATATAACACGTTATAAGTACCTAATGGATATTGTGATATGATTAATTTGGAATTTATTATAGGTACCTATTATAGGTCAATTTTTTTTAATATCATAGATAAGTATATAATATGTCTTATACCTAGACTGACATACCGTCTCCGCTCAGATTCGTTTTTCTTATACAATGATATTATATCATTGAATTCAAATTTAATACCATCCATTATACAGTGACCCACTTGTAACCTACTGTACTGCAGCAGAGCACCTTTATTTTAGTATTATACTTTAATCGAATTGATCAATTTATTTATTTATGACTCATACATTTAGTTCTGAAGTAAAAATGTTTTCAATTTTTGAGATCCCTAAGGTTATGTTAGATCCCTTAGGTACCTAATAAGTAATAACCAACACAAACACTAACGAGTTCACTTTTCCAATGTTCGAGCAAAACTGATATTAATTTTGCCATAATTATTAAGATTAGGTTGAATATACCTACAATATAATATTTTATCTTAATCTTTACGATTTTATCTTTTATATAATACTGTAAACAATATACATTCATACTCTCTCAAACACAGTAAAAAGAACTCGCCCAAATGACGATCGTTTATATTATGGTTCTGTTATCTATAGTCTATACTATATATATGCGTAATGAATCATTACTAATGTTATTTATGAATTTATCTTTACAAATTATCTGTTACCCTGATTCGTAGAAAAAAAAACTTCCATAATATAAAAGCTTACCTACCTACTATTTAGTAGCTAGCTGTAAGAATGCCTTTAGAATCTCAGTTTAAACCTTCACGTATTATTAATGTATTAGGTATAATCATTGATTAAATAAACAATTGTATATTTGAATTTGATCAATGGTATAATATAATCCTCAGAATGGCTGCGAATATAATGATTTTTCGTAATTTCATTTTTAAATCTGAATTAAAAATAAGTGAAGTACAAATTTAACTCAAGGCTTTATTATTATCATTCAATTACCACATTTTATTTTATATGTTTTCGCATGCAAATACATTAGACGTCATAATATAGTGCACATAGCTGTATTTTTTTTTTTTATCGATCCTTAAGCCCGGCATCTATGGCCATTAGCTGTTAGTAGGGTTGTATTGTGGTGGTGGTAGGGTTTTGAAGTGGTGGGTTTTCACACGTGAGTGTTTGTGCTTGGAAAGAATTTTTGATTGAGCTACCGTAGGTATCTGCCATGCCCTGGTGGGGGATGGCAGAACTTGTTCTCCGGACACCATGACTTGCCCGAAGAAAAATGCCGCCCGTGACCAAGGAATCGAACCGGCGCCGGCTGCGTCGCAACCGACGCCTTAGACCGCTCGGCCACTCTGTCCCCCTTTAAAAAGTTTATTTTGCATAAATTTGCATAAATTATTTTGTTGTAAGACTGTACTATATTTAATATATTATATAGATACATACAGGTCTATTTATCGATTTTATCATATTATTCATAATATGTTAAATACCTAGGTAATACAAATATGTAACATTTTAATATTTTATTCATATTCATACATATACTATAGGTATTTATTACCTTTTATAGCACTACCATTTTAACCCATAATATAGAAAATTCTTTCATTACCTAAGTTTATTTTGCATCATTTTGTATGTCATGTATTTGAAGTTTGAAATATATAATATACTATTTTTGTAGCAAATCATTTATAAATTGTTGAATATTTTTTGTAGTATATTTTAAGTTTTTAACATACCTTCGATAACAGCTCACTTTACGCGCTGGGCGCTATACCTGAACCCATCTTTTAAAGTGTTTCCATAGTTTTTAAAAACTTTATGATAATGGGTGTGTGTAAATAAATCAATTCATATGCGGCTAAATCATTATTTTAAAAATGATCAATGTTAGTGCATAAGAAATACATTCAGATGAGCTATCACTGATTAATTGTATAAAATAAAAAACTGTATTATTTGTTTAAAAACATCTACAGATAAAATGTATGCTTAAGTTAATTTGTTTAAAATTCACCTTAAAAAGTGAAAGTAAGTGATTATTTAAAATTAAAATAATGTGTGCGTAATAGTGACCTAATAGTTACTTATAAATAAGATATTATAGCAATTAGCAAAATACAATGTAAGTCTATATAGAATTTTAAAAAACATTATACAATAATATACTATAACCGACTTATTATACTTTTCACATAGTTAGTATTATAATCAAATTTTCCGGACGAAAGTTATGCTTTGGTTCGTCTTCAGTCGTATCCAATATTGAAATATATATTTCCTAAATTATAGAGTTAAGTATCTACCGATATTCGTTTTTAAAAATGTTGAAAACAGAAAGTCGACTGTATTATTGTGTTGTAGTCTTCTTGAATTTCTTAAAATCGATTGGAAATTTTGATATTCCTGTGTTCAGTTAAAATATCGATGGACATATGTTATACAGTATATAACATATAAGTTTTTTTTGGTTATTTTACTGTAAGTGCCTACCTTAAAAACTGAAAAGTAATCTCTATACACCGTTAAAAATTCAAATGGTTTCTTCACTTTCGTTTACATAATCTAATATTACCTGCTATATTGTAAAACCAAAACAACTTTCCTCATTTGGTCCTAAGTCGAAATGCATAATACCTATACAGTATATTTTAAATATATAATTTTCATACATAAATCATAACAATAAAATATGTTTGGCTGACAAACGCCTGCAGACATCAATTGTTTACAATTACTAAGATCAAATAAATGAATATTATTAATTCAAAAATCGACACAATCTTTATTTGCAAAGAAAAACTGCGGGTTTGACAAAATAATTTAAAATTGAAATAGAAAAATACTTATATTTGCATTCAAGTGGATTTAATTTCGTGCTTTATTGGTGCGTCTGTCAATATATTATCATAATAATAAAATGTATATAGATATATTATACTTATATGTTATATTTATGTGGGTAACGAATTTTAATAACGAAAACCCAGCAATGGAATTTACAATATTTAGTTCGATTTCGATATGATCATTTGCAAAGCCTTAACCATTGTGATATCCAGGGGTATGAATATTTACTTTTGTATAAAGAATAACTTTATAATATAGTTAAAATATTTAAAAAAATATTTTCTTAAACTTTTTTACCAAAAAATAAAATACGTGTAGTCATTGTATCCGCGAGTGTAATACAAAAAAAAACAGATTTATGATATATTTATTATCTTAGGAGATATCGGAATGGGTAAATCCTCGCGGGACACCCTGTATACTAACAACACGTGTTCACGTGTGTAAATACGAGTTTCACTATGACAAGTCCTCAACAATATGGTTAGATTTTTATGCATAAATAATTTTCTCTAAAAAATATATCTCAAAGTTCAATGTGTTTTTATTTTTAATTATATATTTTTCCTAACAATAATATCTTAATAATATATAACAATCGACCACGCAGTAATAGTTGTACTATATCCTTCGCACTGAGCCACTACATTTAATAACACGGCGTTTATAAAACGAAACATAGACCAATTATAATTGTTACAATGAGAAGATTGTATTATTAGATCATATTATTTTTTTGAATAGCAAAAACAATTTCAGCGTATTTCCAATTTACATCACTAAAATGGACCATAATGGACATAATCACATCCAAAAAACACGTGATGCCTGATACATAGTGCGCTGGTTGCTTTAATATGAAATACTCATACAGATATAACTTACATAGCTGTTTAATTATTAAGTATATTAGGTACAGGCGTACGAAACGTTTCAGTGAAAGGTTATATTAGTTACGATTCAATGTCAATGTCGAGAATAAATAATACATGCACACTCTCTGAGCGTGCATAGTAAAATAATATAATTTATTATTGTAGTTTTCAATTTCGATTTCAATACATATAATTGCTAATCTATGCAGATTCTAAAACGAAATATACGACCCAATAATAATAAATAATGTAATTATCAACATTATTGTATGACGATTAGGTCTTAATCAACCTCCATGGCTCCATACTATGCGATTGTGTTACGTTTAAATTGACATTACTTAAATAATAAGCACGACATCTAAACATCACGTGATAAATATCGCTTGTTATATTGTATGCATAATAATAAATCATTGGTACTACCTATGAAATGTAAATGTATTACATCGATTTAACAGTATTTTTATAAATCTGTGGTTCAGTCTGTTATTTCGGTTCAATTGATAATTATTTTTCCCGTGTAGGTTCAGAGTTGTCCTCTCGAAAGTCACTTCAGATAAAAATGTTATTAATATTTCTACTATTCGTCTATACAATATATACATATTTATAAATAGGAGTATAAAATAGTCCAAGCAAACTTATGAATTTCGTCAAAATCTCGGAATAAACTGGAAGTATAATAGGTGTTTAATATAGGAAAGTAAAGAAGAACATTAAATCTACTGCCGATCAAGTGTATCAAATTAGAGACAATTGTATATATTATATGAATAAGTGCCAAAATGACGGTAAAATAATATTTTTTTTTAAATCAAAAATAGTATTGGTATCCACAAAGTTATTTTGATGGTTTATATTGCGAGCAAAAATACCAAAAGTTGAATTCTTTGGCCAGTAATAATAGATACAAATATTATAACTACTCTATTAAACGTATTACTTTTATAAAAAACGTTTAAGTTTTAAACGTTAATAATAATAACACGTCATGAACACTTAAGAATTATAATAAAATTAAAATCCTCGAGCCAAATTTACATTTGAAATGTCGGTCAAGGAATATTAATCTACCTACTTCTCATTATACAATATTATAATCAAGTTGGTTAAAACGATTTTTTTAAACATATTTTTTAAATTATTTATAATAATAAATGAAATACTCTAAAAATTGAAACTAAAACTAAGAGAATGAGAACTCGGTTTGATTTTGAAACGATTGCGGAGAATTGCGTCAAACTATAAAAATAGATTGCACCTATGTACGTGTGCAACATTCTATAATAATAATAATATGAACAACAATTTTTTTTATTCTTACTCATGCCTTGTAGTTTTCCGACAAAAACCATGTACTGCAGGAGTTTCTCGATGTTCATACTTTCATAGTTATAACTCATAATACCTATGTATAATAATATGAATATTTTTATACATACAGATATATATATACCTATATAAGCAATAAGCATAGACCTTAAAATGGACTAGAGTTACTAGATGCCTTAAAAATCACTAATATATTATACAGGGTGATTCACCAAACATTCTAACCCTCATTTTTCCCTTTATTATGAATTCATTCAAATTCTGAAATTTAGAATTTTTAAATGTACTTAAGGCCATATTTTCAAATACTTGAGTCTTTTGTACTACTTTAAGAGTGTCATGTGGTGCTACAAACTTCGGTTTTTCAAATGAGAAATTGAATGAATGTTTTACAGTAAATTATTTAGTAAATCATTTCAAAAAAAATGCTTATATACGAATGATGGTAGTCCCTAAGAATGGTTTGAAAATATGAAATAGATGTAATATTGTATCTAGTATTTATTATACTTGGACTATTTTTAGAAATTAAAATATCGATAGATTAATATTAATTACTAACATTTTCCAATCACCACAACCGCCATATATCTTAGAACCCCAGATTATCATAGCCCTATGATACTTAGTATACAAAGTTAAATAGGTAACTAAAAAATACTCATTAGAAGATTAATTTTGATACATCAACATTTTCAAAAATATTATCTGTTAAATAATTTGCAGTAAAGAAAGTTGGGGGATGGGGATTCACATTCGAGAAATAGAACTTTGTATATCCACAGAACATTCCTTAAGTAGTACAAAAAAATCTCAAGAATTTGAAACTGTGGTCTATACCTAAGTATATTTAAAAAACAAGTGGATAATGTCGCTCTGCTGTACAGTAGGTTACAAGTGGGTCAATGTATAATAGATTGTATTAAACTTGAATTCAATGATATAATATCATTGTATATTAAGAAAAACGATTCCAAGTGGAGACGGTTATTGTTAGTCTGGATTTTTTATATTATTATTATTTATTGTAACCTGTAAGTTGATTTTATATTATAATATTATTATTTTTTATTCGTTGTTATGGTGATAAACAAAGGTTTAGAAATTAAAATCCCATTTTAAGCAGTTTTTCTTAATTTGTCGGTAGTTTTCCTAGTGGCATTAAATAACTATTGAGAAAAATTACCTCTCTAAAGTACCATCTTCATCCAATTTTCTAAAATAGAAGGTACTAGATATATGTTGAAATCTAAGCACTCCTTCTGGTAGAAATTTTGTATACAGGATAAAAAAAAAAATAAACACTATAGTAAAACCACTAGCTTTATAACTCCGCTCAGAATCTAAAATTCCAAAAATCTAAAATTAATAAAAGAATTGAAAATAAGAATTTTTTAGACATGTTCATTGTTCATTACAAATTTAGCAATATTTAAATATATACCTAATTGCTGCTGATTGCAACAAATATTGTTTAGTATTTTAATATACGTAAGAAGCAAATCATTATATTGTATAATAATTAGTTATGTTCACGCTACACCATGCACCACAATGACACAATGTTTTAGTAGCAAGAGTATTACTCAGTAAATTTTCACTGCATCATTCTGAGCGAATAAACTTTAAAATATGCTGCAAAAGTGTAAACAAGAATACATTAATAAATATTTGCCAATGTTAAATAATCGATGTATATTACCTACTTAATACGATAAATATAATATTAGGCACAAATGTTTTTAGAAAAAAAACTCCTCCGAAATGCTATATAAAAATATCTCTGCAACATCGACGCATATCAAAAGGTACTATCGCAACAACAAAGAATAGTACGACAGAACAGGCCATAATGTATATTAGATGGAGTATGTAATATATCATTATAATATATATTATTATATTGTACAGCAGGCGGTGGCCAGTCCTTCGAGGGACTCGGGAATTGATTTGGGATAAGGGCACCGGGCAATCAATCCTACCAAATCGTTGGACGGAAAATGGACGCGTTTTCTCCTCCATGTGAGTGCGATCAGTGAGAGGGGTTGGGGATAGGTGGTAAGAGGGGTGGTTGACAAGAGGACCCCGACGGCAGAATTTTCCCGGGACCCTTTCGACCAGTTTCGACATCACTAACGACAGGAGCATATATTTTCGCGGGTCCTATTGGCTATTATAGGAGAACTGTGTAGGTTTATATCAACATAATATATGTATAATATAGATAGGTAATCAGACCCCGGACTAACGCAACCATAATACAGGTGGTTGGCCGGGCGGAAATCTCACCTGTGCTCGTTATAAAAAAGTACCTATAAGTAATATTATACATAGACATAATACAATTCTATTATGACGTCTATGATATTATATGGACAGAATGAATATATTTATAGTCACACCTGCAGCAGTCGCAGGTTGCGTTCGACACGATTTATTTTGTAAATAGTTTCGTATTATCAGATATACTGCTAAATAAAAATCGATAACTTATTTCCCTGCAATACCATTAATCCTCGTCCTCGCATATCTCTCGAATTCCGCGGGGGCCGATTACAATACGAATACACGACGATTATTTTTCATAATAATATTATAATCATTCTCGAAACGTACGTACGTTGGCGATACATTGGTGATAATAGTTGTAAAGGGCAAGCTTAGTATAATTCATGATTTGTTGTTTTTCCAGTGGCCCGTTACAGCTGCTGGTTCACCCTTCGCAGGTCTAAAATTTGATAAGCTCTCTATCGCCAATTATAGATACGTCATGCAACACGGTCAGTGTCTCGTTCATGATATTATGATATACAACATGGTATGATCGCAAAAGTCCAGATTTGTCACTTGCTTTCCCGTATTATCATATTGTCATTAAATTATTATTACTATACACTACGCCACGTCACGTGCTTACCGAAGGATCTGACCATCAGAAACTTACGACCACACCTTGTTTTTATATCATGCGGGTCTCGTTCGAATCGGAATCGGCGCGGCGGTCTCCGACCGAACTTGAACACAAGTCGTCACTTCGATATTATTATTGTCGTAACTTACAAGTCGCGGTCAGTGCAGGTGGTCGTCGCGGTGGCTGACGTGCACGCGTATTATATAATAATATTAATATATACCCAGCCGGAGATCGAACGCAGCCCGTGAGCTATAGTAGTGGGTCGGAGGGGCGGCGGCCGCGGCATTCGTCTAAAATTAAACTCTCCCGTCGCATGTACCGCGACGCAAATAATAGGCCTCCGCCTGCCGATGACCTTTGATACTAACACACACACACACACACACTCACGTGCTTATATATGTAGATGTATATTCTTCTCTGAGCCCCCGCTCGCGTTCCAGACCTGCCCAGTGGTCACTAATTCTCGAATTTCTGGCCCCGCGGCTAAATCCGTCACGCCTTTCAAAACGATGCGAATGCGATGAAATGATGACTACGTGGTTGAACACGACGCGCGAGCGTTCCAAAAACATTCTACCCCACCCCCTACAACACAGCCATCCCTTCACCGCCACCCCAAAAATAGGAACGAGATAGTCAATATATATATATATACCTATATACAATAATATGTACGTATACGAATATATTATTATTAGCGTACGCGAGGGCCGGGCAGGACGGTTAGGCCATATATATACTTATACGTATTATATATATATATATACTGATGCAGAGGCCAGAGGTAGTTACGCACTTACGCACGGTTATGCGTAAATTAGAATTGACATTTCGAAGGAGAAACGAAATCGGAATCGTTCGAAAGTCCGTACACCGCGCATACCCACACATCGCACATACCCACACATCGCGCATATAAATAGGTATAGGTAGTTAGGCATGTATACATATGCGTAAATTTTCTGAGCAGTCACGTAGAAAAAAGCCAACTAATTCGACAGAGAATTTTATGGAGAATTCCAAGTTTGTATAGTTTGCACCACAATGTGCCTACTCCTGCAGTATAGGTACGTCGTATAGAATTATCTAACTAGATTAAGTAGTTTCCTCAAGACCAAGTGATCATAT
The DNA here is from genome assembly GCA_016617965.1 of Macrosiphum rosae. Taxonomy (NCBI): domain Eukaryota; kingdom Metazoa; phylum Arthropoda; class Insecta; order Hemiptera; family Aphididae; genus Macrosiphum; species Macrosiphum rosae. Next base: position 13,122 of record WHPZ01589357.1, on the reverse strand, counting down.
AATACGACATTATAATGATTTATAATCAATTGAAAATTGAAAATCAACCCTAATAATTCTAAGGATAAAAGATCTTTTTTGAAATTGCTATATCCTATCGATCATTATTATCAGATCCAAAAGGGTGAAAAGATCAGTAAACAATGTTTCTCTGTCTTACACTCGTATATAATTAAGTAATCTCAAAGAAATCTCTTTCGGTCTTTCCGTATTTCACTAATTTCATTGATCATTTCTCATTATATATTATTATGACAGTTATACAGAACCGTACTATCAGCTTTGTGTGAAGATTTTTTTAACATTTTGATTTTTAAATAAGTTATTACTGATGTGTAATTTTCTTAATTTTTAGAAATTTATAATATTAACTTTATTAAAAATCAAAATATAAAAAAAACGAGTTTAATATAAATATAAGCCACAGACAGTTTTACTCTCACAATTGTTATCATATTAGGTTATAACACCTTTATTTCAATTTTCAACAGTGTAATAAAATTATAAAAATATTAGTGACATGACTTAAATAATAACTCGCGTAAGAGGTTTGACAAAAATTATTATTTTTTTCTTATTCGTTAAATTGTTTATTCTAATTCGTTGAACAGATCTTTTTATTTTCAACCAATAATAATGTGATTTAAAATCCATTATTTGTTCAACTATCGTATGAAACTAATTGCTCGCATGTACAATCAATAAGTAATAACTACATTGAAAAAGCAGATTTAAAAAAACCTGGGCAAGTCGCTTTACTAAAAATATTAGATGTTGAGTGTTCCTTTCGACATTGAGTAGATCACTGCAGTAACGGATGGGCTAAATTTGAATTCAGCGATAAATCATTGCATACGAAAAACTATTCTGAGAGGAGACCGTCAGTGAGATTATATTTTTATGGACAATTTATAAAATATGTATATATCCATTAGTACTAGCCACTAGGTAACTAATAAAGCCGATTGGACTTACTTTTGCCAAATGATAAAACAGATCACGGAGTATATATTATCATAGAGTAATATAAAAGGTTCATGGCATAAATAGCTTAAAATTAATCTAAATATTTTGAAAATTGAATTACGCGTATAGTGAATAATAATATGTATATAGGTACTTATTAACGAAAAGCTGTAACCGTCAAAATGTTATCTAATATGGTATGTTACTTCATTACTTGTCTTACGCGACTTAATATTTAATACTTCACACAGTTGTCACTTGTTAACACTAATAATAATAATATGTCCAACCGAGTTAGATCGACGATTCCGATTTCCGGTGATTTTGGATGGTCGGAATGAAGGTGCAGTACTGCAGTGTAAAACAAAAATTTAGTACAAGCTTTGACACTTACATTTAAAAGACGGAAATCTTTGGAAATTCTTCACATAATTGTACCTATATTGTTTGCTTAAATATCCGTAGCCAACTAGGTATATTATGGAATACTGTCGAAACACTAAGTTAAATTAAATGTCGGTAGTCTTGAATAAGAACTTATTACCGTTAATTTTGCCTTCAAAGAAAGTAAAACCATAACAAAAGTCGACGTCGAGGTCGTAAATTCGTATCTTATTTTAATGATAAAACCAAATGTTTAAGCATGTTGAACAACTATCCACTAATTAATATATATATATATATACACGTTTAGAAATTCTAATTTGTGTAACTGTTCAACACGTAAGGTTATAGCTGCAGCATTTATGTTTTATAAATTATCGCTATTATTATTTTTATACTTTTAAAAGGTACCAAATAAGAGCGAAATTTTATTAGAAAATAATAAAACAACGTTTTTCTTATGGCCTCGAGGTTTGAGTGTTGTGTGAGTGCTTGTAGATAATTACCGTAATAAATATTCATAATATTGTATTTCCGTTTTTTTTTTTTTTAATATGATCATTATTTTTATGGTAGTTTTTTTTTTAAAACGAATCATATCGTGATAGCGGGTGCCGGTTGGTATCACTGGTATCAATATGGTGTTCAGACGTACATTTAAAATCCCTCTGCCGTCAGATTGTCATTAGAAATTTGGTAACATTTGAAGTTGTTTCCGTAGTCCGGATTAACCACGAACTAATTTGTAGGTATGTGACCTCGTAAAATATTCGTCATGTGAAAGTCAAATTATTCATTTTCCATTTTGTCCGTAAACCTAAGTGCGGTTTGGTTGTATCTACTTCGTATACCTGCATTATTGTACTTTAAAACCGCTGTTTATACATATTATTATATATTTTATGCTATTTAAAAATTAATAACGTTTATAGGTAGTTATAACTCATTATTTTTCGATTAGATAAAAACATTTTTGACAACTGTAGTCTGAGCAATATAGTAAATAATAAACAACAAAAGTAGGTACCTCGTACCTGTAGAAATAAAATATATTACAGTTTAATTTGGTTCATCTATAATATAAAAATGAATCGCAAAATGTGTTGGTAAGCGTATAACTCAACAACACCTGGACCAATTTGGCTTAAATTTTTTTTTAAGATGTTCGTAATTGCCAGGAGAAGGTTTTTACGAAACAAAATTTTATGAAAATCTACCGGAAAAGTAGGAAATCTGGATGTAAAAAAACAACAGTGGCGCAACGGTGTATTATATTATATTGGTTGCTATTGGTTAATCGGGCATGTTTGTTGATTTGTATTATTGTTTTTTGTCAATAAATCCTATTAATATTATAAATGTGAAAGTTTGTGACTTTGTTACTCTTTCACGTAAAAACTACTGGGCCGATCTTGATGAAATTTTTACACTGTGTGTATTTTGGTCCAACTTAAAGCATAGGCTAATTTAAAAAGGGAGAGGACCAACCCCGGGAGGTGCTTAATCGGGAATTTTGAGATTTCAGGCGGAAATTTTTGTTTATAAATGGTTGCCATGGGGTTTTAAGCTATTATAGTAATAATAACAATAGAAAAAAAAAATATTTGCTTTAATTTTTTAATATAAATGATGTTTAATGGGATTAAATAAATCGATTATTTTAATCAACCGTAGGTGGAATTAATTAAAAACGACAAACTTGGTGTAACTTTGATACTTTAGAATTGAATTACTTTAGAGTACNTACACTTACGTACATACAGAACGGGGTCCACGATCTACCGCAGGTAGATTGCCTACCTGATAATATTTACTGCTGCGATTCAGAATTTTTATTCCGGGCAACGGAAAAGTTAAAATAAATTTTGAACACCGAATATTAAATGACGAATTGAACAAAGTTTGAGTCATATAAAGTTGATACATTTAACGGGCAACGAAGTGTACGGGATCAGCTAGTTAAAAATAAAATATAACTTAAATCGATGGATTGTAAAAGTATAATTAATCGTTTTAGTCGAAAATAAGAATGATCACTCGTCTCTCTTCACACATCTATAATATGGATGAACCGCATTTTGTTTATGACACCTTGCAACAATTGTGTGAGGTCTTGTAATGAATTTTGGTCCAGATTCGGATGTTTTTCATAAAGAAATTGAGAGGATTCGCTCCCACGGACGGCTTGATTTGAGATGTTGTTTTTATCGCATGCCATTCGCTCGCCGCTGCCTCGGAAAACATCACAATTTACGATGTGTTGACACTTCACCGCAATAATTATGGCTCAGGACATCGTCAGAACACTGTAACGTATTATTATTTATATTTTTACGTTACACATACGTTTATCCATCATGAGTTTTTATACATCGCGTTTTTCGACGATAAACACAATAATATTATAATATCATCAATGGCCAATTGGTAAAATAACCTTGGGAAAACATGAGGCTTAGTAATTGAAGTAAAGTCGTAGGTATATCTACTATACGGCTAATTGGTTGAGGCCGACTTATACAACATATATCGTTGCTGTTCCACGGTGTTATTCTTATCGTACAGGTAAACAAATCATATTTTTTAAGTATTATTGGCAACAGCAGTCGAACGATTAGGTTAGGTAAACTTATATATGCGTGATGAACACATTACACAAACAAATCACACTGTACGTATAAATATATATGATTAAATTATACGACTTTGCATTATATATTGTAGTAATATAATATCATTGTCATTAATAGGTAATATCATATTAATTGTTTTATGTGAAACGCTCATACAATTAGTGGTTCTAAAATTACTAATGAAATGGACGTGGTAATAGTGAAAAAAAATGTTTAGATTGTTTTTGCCTGCAATAAATAAACAATATTAAGTCCTGATTTTGATTGTTTTATCTTTTAAATCAATATAATATGTCAATATATAGTATTGGGTAACAAATTAATGACAAACTATTAATCTTGTCAAAAGTTTTATTTGAAATATTATTTTATTTTGATATTATATTATATTTTTTAGCTATTTTAAAAATAATAATAATTTATAATCTAACAATTAATAATCAAATATTAATGTTCACATTTTTATAAATATTCTGGATATCCAGTCAAACGGAAATTATGAGTTAAAAGCAATATTTTGTTAATTTTTAATGCAAAATAGTGAGTGCTTATACTATCATAGTTTTTTTTTTATTGAATTTAAGTCACAGCTCTGCTTAATCGGATTTAGTATACACTACACAGATCAATAAATTGACGTGAGATCTATATAGAGTTAAGACGTTATAGTTTAGAACGTGAAGTTGCATTATTATTATATTATGCAAGCAATATGCAAACAGTTCGGCCCGCTTGACGCTTGTAACGATGCCACAAGGAAAAAAAGGTTTTATTATTATTAGTAGTATTTATATTACCTCAAAACTCACGTTGGTACATATAAAATTATTATAATTTATAATTCATATTAACACATTCGGATAATATTTAGTGCACAAAATCACCGCAAATTGCGACTTTGCTGTTTGAATATGATGCGGAAAACAATATGAATAGTATATATACGTAACCTGACCTAACCTAACCTAACCAGGTCAATGTAAGTCCATAGGACACGCGAATCGAGAATAAAAAAATATAATCGTAATAATATTATTAATGAGAATAACTCGCACTCTTTACCGATATCCGCAGCCATTGTGACGTTTTAAAAGATATTATATAATGTTATTTAGTTTCGTAAATAATAAATCGCCAGTTGTTATTATGTTATTGTATAATTTATAATTTAGTTTGTAATAATAATGTGTGTATCTCATTTTCCGCGTATGTCCCTATACGAGTATCGACCCCGATATATAAAATAGCATCGACTTAAAATGGTTCAATTAATATTAATCGATTTCTGGTTTAAAAAAAAATATGTTTGTCTATAATTATTAATAATATTATAACAATTTGGAAAATAAAAAAATATATCTGAAATTACCAAAATAAGTATGCTCATCTCCAAGTTATCCCTATATAATACATGCGCATACATTGCGTATTACTGTAACATTGTACTTATTCAATTTCTATTTTTGTTTTAAAATATTTAACTATTGGCATAATTATTAATAATAAATATCGTATTCTCAAGGTTATGTTAGGTTAGTTTTTCAAATACTTTGAACTTTTCACGGCATTCGCAGTCACGAATGAGTATTCTATAGTTTACCCAGGATAATAATGTGTAGGTACCTATATAATAATATTATTTATAAGCATTCATTTTTCTGGTACGGATTTAGAAAAAATTGAAAATTATGCATATTATAATAGAAATCAGGTAGGTACTTCTTAAAACTGGTTACAACATTTTTACAAATTATAAATTTTTTTAAATAATACATTATAATAATAATAATTTTTTACGACCTTAGAACATGATAATTTTATCATAATATACATTCAACAATGCAATAGACGATATTATCATCCTAATAGCACATTATTTATATAAAGCAGAATAATTTTATTCAGAAACTACTCATTAATGTTCAAACTAATTGACTGTTTTACAAATCTCATTAAAGTCATATACACCTATATTTGTATAATTATAATATATATAGAGACAAAAAACAATTTATGTTGTACACATATGCAAACGGAAAATGCATTAACGGGATATTCAAGCACTTGTAAGTTTTAACTTTTAAGCATAATATTATACTTAATATTTGTGTAGATTGTAGGTATATATGATTTCGGGAGGTAAGGAAGAAAAAAGACCAATGCTCACAATAGTTGAATAGTCATTGGGCTGATGAAGCTTCCTGACTTGGCTTGGAACTTCATATTTATAAATATGCATCATGTAAATATATACATATACATTATACATACACACATATACAAATATACAATTTACATATATGCATAATATATCACGACAAGCGCTTGTCTAGTCATGGAACACGAATTCATATGTGCTGTGTGTACATAATATATATATATATATATTAAACAAGAAAACGCCTGTTTTTGTCCATTTTAATAATGTTAACGACTAGACAACGCGCGTAGTTACATTTTATTCCATGTCTCCGCGTCGAATAATATATACACATTGCTTTTATTGAGGTTTCGACACAAAATTAAATAATATAATATATTTAAAAGGTTTTATGTAATACTGAACAATATTATTTAAATGGTATTTAATTTTAAATTATTTAATTTAAAATATTGTCCAAATGGGTTTTCAAGGAACGTTATAGAGAGACTTGTCTCGTGGAACAGCGCTAAACAGTTTATAACGGTTTTCAACAAATTATTGGTCACCCACAAACAACAGTCAATAGTATTGTTATTTTTCTGGTTTACATTTTGGCCAGTATACTAGTTGGCTTTCAGTCAGCTTGGAAATAGCAAATATAGTCACAATTGAATCATAATTTAACAATAATTTTTTGTAAACATAAACCAACCAACAA
>WHPZ01589353.1:0-15333 GCA_016617965.1 Macrosiphum rosae | reverse complement strand
ATATTGTATCATTGAATTCAAATTTAATAGCATCCATTATACAGTGACCCACTTGTAACCTACTGTACAGCAGAGCGACATCCACTTACCCACCTTTTTTAATTTGCACTAACAACAACCTATGATGAACCTTGTATTACATTTTCATGTTTTTTAACCGAGAGAAAATTTGTTTATCCACATGACCTAATTAAAGAAAAACTAATAAAAATTGAAAATTTCATACGCATTATAACTACGCAAATAACTCAACATGAGTCAAAATATTTTGAAAATTGTATGGTGTATACAAAATGTTAATATAAGCATTAAGCATTCTGTGAAAATGTCATGCATCTACCGTCATTTCGACTTGCACTAAAAACCAAAATCGAATTAGTCAAAAACTGATTTTGCATAAAAATGTCTTTTACCTTTAATCTTAATTTTACTCTCCCTCTAATCAGGTTAGTAATATTAAATTCATCTAATTTGGTCAAAATTAGTATTTGGTTTTAATACAGATACCTACTTAGAAAAAAAATTTAAATTACTTTTGTTGCAGTACCTACCTTATATATTAATATACTTAATATAATTTATACATAAAATAATATATAATAAATATAATATGATTTAATAGTTTAATCAATGATGAAATCCAGAAAAATAATTTAATTAATTTTATGTATTTGTTTACCTATAATGTCATTATGACCGACAACTAAATAAGGCATAACACCAAATCAAATTCATTACCTATTGTAATGTACCTACCTACAACCTACCGAATTACCTACACATACCTAATATAATATCAAATATTGTTCAAGTTCAATTTAGCGGTAATGCTACTAATGCACTTTATATTTTATAATAGTATAATGTATTGTCTTTAATGTTATGACCATAGTAAAATACTAAAATTAATTTTTCTATGGTTATTATAGGTACCTAATTTACCAAAAATATCTAGGTATCATTGAAACTATCTGTGTTTGCTCGCTCTTACACAGACATATAAAATACAACTTTACATTGTCAAAATAATATCCATAGAGAAAAATATTATTGAAAACCTGAGATCGATGCTCGCATTCAACATTACCAAACAAAAATTCTGTGCGACTACACTGCACATTTTCGATTCTTTTGTTCCCCGTCTACAATTGACGTCTGAGGTCTGACGAGTCTCGCCGACGCTATTGACAGGCGGCCGGCGGCCCACTACTGGCAACTGTAAGCCGCTAAAATCGGGATTTCCATCTTTTTATTAATTATTGCCAAGTGCGAGTACTCGGTACTGAGTTGCAACTTTTGTCTTTTCACAGTTGGCTGTTGTTCTGTTAGCCGTGGTTACTAGTTTGAGGTACCTACTCGGCTACTCGATAGTCGATACTTGACAGTTTGTTGACTAGACGATTTTTTGTCGGTGTTAAAAAGTCGGTCTGTTTTAAAATTGTTGTGCTATTCAGTCTGTACTCGGCCATTCGTCGTCGTCATTACAGATCATGGATTTTTATAATGATCACTTCCATCAGCTGATCCGTGGTGTGGATCCCAACGGTATGTTGAATGTGCCACTTAACGTGTTTACTGATGGAAAATGTCTCGAGAGATATTTTAAGACGAATAGTGATTTTCGGAAGTTAGATGTCCCCTGGATGTGGTAAGGAATAAGAATATAATAATATATTATTAACCACTACCTATGATTGTACATTTGTATCTTTTAAAACTATATTACTGTTTTCCTTATACCCAATAATAGTTTTTTAATAGTAAAATATATTCTTGCTTAATGCAGTGAGATATTAATAAGCCACTGGTATTGTTGTTCATTTTAACTTTTTTTATACAAATACATATTTTAATTTTATACATATAAATCCGATGCCTAGTCATTACATTGATTAATAATTTCCTTACTCGACGTGGTTTCCTTAACGATTGAAAATCAACTACATAATATAAAGGTATCCAGTAATTACTAATTAGTTAAAATTATGAATTTACCCAATTCAGAAAAATAACATTTACGATTTACCTATGAAGAATTGAAAAATCATGATTTAAGAATTCTGTTGTACTTGTAATCAGTTAGTCTGTTATTTTTTTCTAGTCATTAAATTAGACTTCCAGTTATGCCGATTTTAAACATTTTCTATATATAGGTATATGATATTATACCTAAGCGTATCTTGTTAAGCCAGCTGTTAAGTGTTAGCAGTTTCAATTTTTTTCTTCAGTAATATGGTACCTATTAAATATAGTCAATATTTGTATTTGATTTTAATAACAAATAATAATATAATATCAAACGGTCTGATTTCAATGGAAATAAAAAAAAATCCCCCATTTAAGTAAACATAAATTAAAATAAATAATAAATAAAATTTATTTTTGTTAAATTATGATTTTCTATAATAATTTTTGATAATAATATTACCTATATAATACCTATATGTATTTATATTTTTTGGTTTCAGTGATCAATTAATTATACTTTTGCTTAACTTTGATGATTTAGTTGCTATTTCTTCAACCTTTAAGTTTTTGCAAAATGATTTTCAACGCATTAAATATCCATTTGTTTTGATAAGTCAAGCTTTTATTGGCTTAATTGCAATACATACAAATTCTACAAAAGCGTATTACAGTAAGTTTATATTTATAACTTGTACAGAAAGGTTCTTCAAAGGTAAACATTCTTTTACTTGAAAAGTATCAACGTTTCTGGAAATATATTTCTTACATAATATGAAGTTATTAAAAAGCAACATTTTTGAAAATTATATATATTTTAGTTATTATAATATATATTTTTTGTTTATTTAAATTTTTAATATCATATTCTAAAGCAGAATATTTTATTGTGAATTTCAAACGGGTTGTTAGTTACTTATAAGTTATAAGTTAAATATATTAGTGGAGTAGTGTAAGTGTGGCATAGCATTCCGCTTATCTAAATTTTAAATACCTATAAGTTATAACCAAATAAATACTTGTTTGACATTTTAACTTTGTATTAAAATTCTCAGAAAAATATTTTGCTTGGGAATATGAAATTAAAAAATTTATTGCATTATATATAAAAAAAAAGAAATCTCATTATAAGGTTAAAAATAATATACATTTTTGTTTTGTAATGACTTAAAATTATGTATGAAAAAAAATTAGCAACAACATTTTAGCTTATACTTTTAAGAGGAAATTATACCCACATGTTTTGTCTTACTCTCACTAACACACAACATAGCAAATTAAATGTTCAGCATAATCCGTTTTCTCAGTTATTAATTATTATTTATCAATCAATTATAAAATTGAGGCATGAATATTTTCTAAAGCTTCTTGTATGGATTTTTTGTATTTGAAAACATTTAAAAATATGTAGAATGTTCACTTAAATTAGTTAGGTACCTAGAATAAAATGTATTTTCACTATATTCAATCACAGTAAAACCTCCTTATAACGGAATCACTCGGTTCCAACATATTTTTTTCGTTATAAATAAGTTTCCATTCTAGGAGACTAAAACATACAGTATATAGATTCTACTTTATCGTTATAAGGCAGTTTTACTGTACACGAACTAAAAAAAAATTGTTTTAACATTGTGTTCCATATTGATAAATTTGCAAGTGATGTAAAAAAAAATTACCATCTTCAGATAGGCACTGTTAACATATAACTGCGTTTCCCTTTATATAATATAATAATTATATATATATTGATATAAATATTTAAATTGATTATGATTAAAAAAAAAAATGTTTAGGTTATTGCACCAATTCAACAAAGGCTTTATACAAGAACAAAATAGCTATGTAAGTACTCCTCTATATATTTTATGTAATTATAAGAATTATTTATGTTACTAGTAAAAGTATTTAGTCTGGTATTTAATAAAATTCCTATGTAATAGTGCTTACTGTTTACCTAACATGTCCTGCAAAGGAATAAAGTATACATCATACATAATGTCTAGTAATTTCATTAAATTTTCTTTAAAATTTTAATACCTATTTAAAGATATAGTAAGTTGAGTTAATTTTCAGTGAGTGATGATAATAATATACTATTGAATATAAAATATATCAGTTACAGACTTACAGTGTAAACCGTTATTTATTATCCAGCATTTTATATATAGTACTAATATTAAGAGGATGTCAGCGCAATATTTTATATATCATATTAAAACATTTTTCAGCTGATTAAAAATGTCTTATGAAAGTGCCATAAATGGTATATAATATTCCTATTGAAAATATTTTATTCCTGTACTGTTGGATAATATTAAGCACTATGACCTACTATCATGACTTGAGCATTCTATAAAATGTCCAGGCATTTCTCAAATTGCCTATCTACTTTCAGTTACTTAAAACAATAATGATGCTATTTATCAGCTTATTTCAGAATGGCTAGTATTTTTATAAGTTGCCTGATTTAATACTTTGCCTTATGTACTACTATCTATATAAATTGATTTTAACTTAGAGACAAAATGCCTAAAAAGAAACAAAAAATGGAATCTGATGCTACTAATGAATCACATAACAAAGACCATACTCAAAGTAACATATTTTTTTTATTACTTTTTCAAACAAATAGTAAACATTATGCCGTTAAGGCAGCAGTTCTCAAAGTATGCGCCGCGGTAGAATTTTATACGGTCCAAAAATGTATTTGAAAACCGATTATGGAGAATTACAATTATGTAAATAAAAATGTATAATTTTAATTAAATACATATTTTCATATTACCCATTACAATTTATTTTAGTTTTTATTAATTTTTTCTATTTCTTTTGATTAGTCATGCTATGACTTGGGAAGGATGCCTTTAAAAAAAACCTTAGTTCAAAAAGGGCGCCGTTGGGAACCGCTGCATTAGGGGATTAATATTCCTTTATGAATTTTAACAGTATTTGTGAATTTAGTTGTTCAACACATTTGTCTACCAATGATTAATGTTTTTTTTTTTGTCTAATCCAATTGAATACCAATATTTAATTTAAATTATTTATTTTAGGCCAGCAAGTTCAATCATTAAATCAACACCAAGTATCTAGCCTAGAAACAGACCTCAATGAGATAGGTGTTATTTTAGTAAGTGGCATGTTATTAAATGATATAAATGATATTAGATTCTATAGTCCGCGATACGAAAACTGGCACGTGCCCGTATGTGTTATATATTTAGTCGATAAGTTAAGCTCTCTCGCAACGTGGCGGCTTTAACTGGTTTAGCTTAAGAACCCATGGATTCCGAGCTTGGTATCCGTATGGTATGGCGCGCGGGTTGCAGGGGTCAGTTTTCATATTGCGGACTAAGATAGTAGAGCTATTGGTTTAAACCAATATAGTATTTGGATGTAAAACAAATAGAACTGACAGTTGGATACCCACAAAATCTTAACATATAAATAAAAATTGTGTAGATACTAGATAAAACTTTACAATAATGGTATATGTGTAAATGTGTTGTAGGTAACAATATACTTAATAAATATAATAATCAATTATTAAATTATATTCATTTTAAAATTATTCAACTATTCAGTATGTAATTTATAAAAAGAAAACTATTAGTATACAGTTCAAAGTTTCATTTTGATAATAAATAGATAGTGAGACTACTAAATTTATAGTTAATAGGTTATTTATGTTAAGATTTAATCAATAAAGCAGATTAAAAAATATATGATAAAATACTAACTGTATATATTAATTCTATAAAAAGGATCCATAGTAATAATTATATGAACCATTTAAATTTTAACTATCTACATCTATGTTGGTTTAAGTATTAAAAAAAAAATTTAGGTCACTTGTAGTAACTTTTGTTTGTAAAAAATATACATATTCTACAAATACCAAGTTATAATAATAAAACAATACATTGTTAATTAGTTTCATCTTAAATATATTTTTGTGCAAAACCTAACCTAATTTTGTGTTTTGTTCCTTAAAATCTTAATTTGTATAGAATAATCCAAGACACACTTCAAATGCTGTAGAAATGAAATTACTTCAGACAAATATTCTAAACCAAACAGTAAGTATATTTTAATAATTTATGAAGTATAACATAAGCACTCCAGAAATAATTATAGTTAAGAAGTTACTGCTTTAATTAAATGTATTTAATTTAATAAATTTTTAAAATGTTTGTATGAGATATTTTATGTACTAAAAATTATGAATATACTATTTTAAATTGAAAATATTAATAATAAATAACTTTCGCATGTACTATGATAAGTACATAGCAGAGTGAGACTAGTAATAACATATATTGTGCCTCAGATATTTATGTACTATTTTCAATAATAAATTGCTTATTATTTTTATATAGGCTTTTAATGATCCAATACTACATAGACAAAATATATTAAGTTTGAACACTGAAGCAGTGGCGTACGCAGAATTCGTTAATGGGGGGGGGGGGGTTACTATATTTTATATACAATATAAAAAAAAAAATGTTTATACAATTGTATTCTTCTTATATTTAAAGACATGCACAATACAATTTTTTAAAAATGTATATTTTATAAACTAAAAACACTAATCTATTAAGTTATAACTTAATATTAATTTGTCTCGATGATTTTGATAATTCATCTAGTACTGCGTCTGTTGAGATTTCAATATCCCGATGAATATTTAGCATTGCTAATCCATTTAAGCGAGATTCTCCGGTTGTATTTCGTAGATAGGTTTTGAGACGACGAAGAGTCGAAAAAGTCCTTTCCGTTACTGGTAGAGTAACAAGAATAACTAAAGGTTTTTTGTAATTGGAATTATTTTTTCATCACATACAAGTAAAGCTGAATGGGCATTTTTAAGATTGTCATTCATTTTGCTTACATAATTCCACCATAATCTAAGTTCTCTGATACTCTGTTGTTCACTGCAGTTAAGTTTCCTATTTTTTTTTAAAAAAACATCGTTAGAGTGGTGTTATTTAAGTTTCTTTTCTTATCACTCATATTTAAAAATAAATAAAAAAATGAATTACGTTTAAAATAATAAATAATTATTGTATAAATACAAAAATATTAAACACAGAACGACTCGTTCTGAACGAGAGTTCAAAATAAAATGAAATTGTGCGAGTATTCTGAGTATTCACGTTGCAGATTAGTGTAATCGACTAGTACCTAATTGTCGATCGGTTATTTGTAGATTAGTTTAGTTGGTATATAATATTTATTATTATGTCAAATCGCATGATTCAAAGTAGATAGCAACGATATTACGAATACAAAATATTATCTATTATACACATTACACGCACACGTATATCTGTGTATGAACTTAGTACTTTGCTCATAAACAACCATGACCCATGTAATGAAATGTAACATGGAATGCAGTAATTATTTTTCGACAAAAATATTAACGCATTATCGGGGCCAGACTAGACCGATATACGGAACCTTTTAAAACCACCAGGAAGTGACCGACCGACAAAACGCATAATATGATCCTAGTCTAAATATAATATTCCATAAAAAAAATCATTATTCGTATTTTACTTAGGGGGGGGGGGGTAAACCCCTAAAACTCCCCCCGTCGGTACGCCACTGCACTGAAGAAAATATTGGTGATATTAATAAAATATCGGAGTTAGACCAACTACAAGCTGTAAATTCAACATTTTGGTATTGTTGATTTATTATTATTAGTATATTATTTTTTCTAGTTATTCATTCAACCAATTGAAGAGTTTCCAGTTATCAATCAAGATGTTCTCGTGGAGATACCTCTTTTGCCTAAAAATGATTTCGAACAACAATTAATGGATTTTAATATACAGTCTAATAATCTAGAACCACAACAAATAATAGAACGCCCACAAAGTACACTAAATTTACAAGTTGAACAAATTAGAGTTGAATCGTTAATGGAGCTACCTCAGCATTCAACAAATCTACAAGAAAAACAAAATCAGTTTAAGGTACTATTGTATGATTAAGTGTTATCGCTGCCTTAAAATTGTATCAAAATAGATAAATAATATGAAACAGATAAAATAAAATATTTTTTTTTCAGATGCCTACCGAACATTGTTCCCCCGAAAGGTTAACAAATCAATCACTAAAAAGAAAAATACCTGGTGTAGTTCCAAAAAAAAAAGTAAATAATTTTTTAGTTTACT
Organism: Macrosiphum rosae; assembly: GCA_016617965.1. Lineage (NCBI taxonomy): Eukaryota > Metazoa > Arthropoda > Insecta > Hemiptera > Aphididae > Macrosiphum > Macrosiphum rosae. The sequence continues at coordinate 7,177 of WHPZ01589353.1, read as the reverse complement.
GTAGTATAATTTTTATACCTATCTATTTAGTAATTTATACTATACTATTTATTTTTCCAGTTGGTAAAGTACCTCCATGTATTTTAGTCATTGGCGAAACTAGGGACATTTTTATGGGTGGAGGGGCCTAAAATTGTATCATTACAAACCCTGATAATTAATATTTTAATCTAAAATGTGATTAAATAACTGGGTAGAGCTTAACCATTTGATTAAGAAATTAGATGCACATTTTTCCAATTTAAATTTACTATTTTCTAATTAAACAATTGATTTTTATAACAAAATATGAATGTATTATAGTAACTAAAAATGGTCTGCTATAATATATTTGTTTTATGTAGATTAACAATTTACCGCTAAGAATATTTTCAATAGTGTAGAAATAACCAAATTCACAAATTCATACAGAGCATCCAAAATACCTTTTAATTATAGGTTGTAATAATAAATATTATTAATATTTTTTTTATCATAAATTGTTTCATACAGTTTAAGAAAAGACTCATTGAACAAAACAGTAAAGTACTTAGAAACCGGTTGAAGAAGCTTCAAGGAGAAATGTTTGATGTAACACTTTTAACTATTGTATACAAGCTGTTATTATTATTTACCTAATTATTATTTGATTTATTAGAGACCACTTGAATGTATGATGTTGAAGTTTACTAATCAATCTATAGACCATTTACCTATAAGATATGCTATGTACCGTAATAAACTTAATATACCATTTGCTGTGTTTACATTAAGTATGGAACTAGAAGAAAACAAAGTATTGTATATTTTTAATATATTTAGAAAATAATTATTCTAATTTTTGTTTTGAAATTACATAATATATGTTTAGCACAAATTATGTTTTAATTGTTCCCCATAAGCTGTATTTGTATTTTATAGTTTTGTCATTCATGAAAAATAAAGGGGGGTGAAAAATAGGTAACCATTATGTTGTACAGTAGGAGTTGAGTGTACCTCGTCATAGAGTAGGTCAATGCAATGATAAATCACTGCATACAAAAAGGGATTCTGATCACTCCGATCAGCCTATTTTCATGTAAATATATTGCTATTAATTTTTATAGTAATTAATTGTATTATTTATAGTTATACAGTATAAACTATAAATAGGCAATAAAATTAATCTAAATGTTTTGAAAATGTGATTGTGTATACGAAATATAATAATATACATAAAACTTTTAATACCCACAAAAAAATACTTTTTGAATTAAAAAAAAATAACTAAAATTGTTATTTTTTGTTTAAATATTGAATTTCATTTTTATTTTAACTTCAAATATCTATAATAAAAATCAAAGTTATATATATTTTACATTTTTCGGTTCCAATTTGAACTACTTATGAAACCTTGAGAAACATTGTATTACATTTTCAAAACTTACTATACTTACTATAAAAATTAAATTTAAAAATGTTTAATTTTGACCTCTCAAAAGTACTAACTAAATACAGTTCGCTATCAGAAACCCCTCTCTAAGCTTAAAATCAAAGCATTTTTTCTATAACTCTCCGTGTATGGACAGATCATTGTAAAATCAATACATTCAGTGAAGCACATTCAATGAAGACAAAGTTTAATTTTATTATATATAAATAATATAAATATATATATATATACTTAATTACAATTAGTATTAGTCATAATTAACTAATTCTAAAATTATTAATTTTAAATATTTTTTTTATTAGGATCTAGATGCAGTTTTTAATAATGAAATGACCATGGATAGTTACAAAACTAACAATGAAATATTTAATTACAGCAATACTTCAAACATTTGGTACGTGATACATTTTTTTTCTCCAATTTTAATATTTTAAATACTTGGTTGTTTAATTAGGATGATATTTATTTCTCATAACTAATTTTTTCTAAATCAAAATATTGGATAATAAATATTGCATACTCAAAATATTGCTATGAAGCTCTTTTTCATTATTTTAGTCTATTAAATTTGTAAAATATAATGCTATTAACTATCATCATCTAAACTAATCATCAAAACAATATATTTAATAGTTATGGAATTGCTGTTATTTATTTTTATAATAAAACTTTTAAAATAATCTTATTTATATTGATATAAGTTGTGTTTTTACAGTATTTATAATCATTGCAAAAACAATTCATTACCTCATTTATCTCTACTTCCTTTAGTTGAAGAATGTAAGTAACCACTTTTAATAAATATTTGTATACTATGTGCACTGTGGAGTTGTTACTAAAAAAATATTATATATTATTTAAACTACTAACCAAAATTATGTTTTTCTGGTATGGTTAACATTTGACAGTAAGAACTTGCTTCTACACGATACAATTTATGTTTAGAGCAACTTTTTTTCCATCTAGTAAATTTAGTATTTTTTTATTTTTTTCTTAACTCGAACAAAGAATAAATATAATTATTGTTCAATAAGATAATAAAAAATTTAATATTTTAATAATAATTTTCAAACAAACTATATTCTAGGTTTAACCAATAATAGTTTAGTGTGGCGAGACACAATTAAAGAGGTAAACATAATTCTTTCTATTAACATAAATATAATTTTATAAAAAATTATAGTTGCATAAATATTATTAGAATAATTTACAATTTTCAAGTAAAAAGTACATTTATCCTATTTTAGATAAATAATAATTTGGAAGATAGTTTTAGAGAAATTTCACCCATCTCAAAAATTGATCAGACTAAGTGGAAGAAATTTAAAGACAAAATAAATTATAGAGTGAATCAGAGTTTAGTAGCCCATAAAACGTTGGTTGGCCCTGAACTGTCTCATTTAGATGTACCACAACCTCTTATGGCATTTCCATCTCTTAGTGAAGTTGATAAACTTTTAAATGATAAGACAATAATTGAACAACACAACTCGACTAAGGGGCCTGCATTCAATACGGAAAATATTTGTCCTATGCCCTCTTTGTCCATAATAACAGAATCTGGATTACCTAAATTGCTTCCGCCTGAAAAATCTCTAATTGATCATGTTGAAATAAACATTGACCAAGAAAATGTTGTGTTGAATCAAATTGGACCCAATAATGTGCAGGATATTCAAAAGTAAATATTTTAGTTAACATAAATTTATAATTTAAAACAAAATTAAGTTATTTTATTTGCAGTATTATTGAACAAGTTGAAGAATGTCATCGACTATCTATTGATATTAAGGAAATAATATCCAATATTTTAAAACGGTCTCCTAAAAATATTTCACATTTGATGTTTACCGATATTTGCCCTATTCATGTAACTAATAGAAGATATGCTATTACAGTTTTTGTAGAGCTACTTGGTTAGTATTTGAACAAATTAACATGTATATATTTTTATATGTATTTTGTGCATTTGTTTCCTCAGGACTGCATAAAAATGGAATCCTCAAATTAAGTCAACCTTTTAACGCAACAAATTCTTCAACTATTTCAATTAAAATAATTAATTACAATTTTTTTTTTTGAAAGCCATTTTTAACTTTATTTTTACGATGTTTTATACTGATATTTGTACAATGATTTGCCTGTATTGTTAATGTTATATAATACTATTTAATAATTATTTTTGATGAAAATCAAGATAGCTATTTTATAAGTGTTAAAATGTAAACTATTAGTCCCAGTATTAATTGTGATCTCTTATCTATATTTGACTGTTCTTATTATTACTATTAGTACATTTTTTTGTTTGTTTTTAAATACACTTTTCATTTTATCATTGAGCTATCACATTTTTAATGACAAAATAAATTCCGAGTTCCTTAAAAAAAACTTAACAATCTGCTTTGTAAATTACTTTAGGTAGAATTATTAACAGAATTGAGAATATGTTAAATTGCAAGTCTAAATATACATTTTTAATTTGAGAAACATACATACAAAAGTTAGTAAAAAACTTGAGTTATTATCAATAACAAATATGTTATGAACTGTAGTATCCAAGATTGTTAATGCATCAAATTTAGATTACTATTTTGTTAATTGATAGGTTATACAAGTAGCAAAGTAGGTTTAACAAATGTTGTGCTGTTGAATAAATAATAATGATTTTTTAATATTACAAAATAAAATATGTAATGTTGAAAAAGTTCACTGATTAACACTTATGTAATTGCTTAGATTTAATTAAATAATGAAAACAATACGTCTATTAATTAACAAACAATAAAACATAATAATTATACAACAAATTAAATCAAAAGAACTAAAAACATTTCGAAAATGTTAACATTTATGGAAAATGCTAATACAAATATTTGGTTAAAACTTCATGGGTCTACGGTTATTAATTATTGAGGAATACCAAAAAATAAAAAAGATTTTTTTTAAAAATTACTACTAACTTTTTTTGTTTTTTTTTTTTTAAGCCTTCTAAAACTACTTGTGTTTTAAACTAAGTGATTTACAGGTTTACAGCATTCTTAGAATATTTTTCTAGCTTCAGCCCCTCCCATATATTTTTCAATCACTGCCTCTCAGAAACTCTTTTTCCACCCTTCACCATCTATAAAAAATGTGAATTATTAAAGTTATCATCCTTATCAAGGACGACCGAGGTCCGAGAATAGAATCTATAATATAAAATATAGTCAAGGCTCGGGGATAATATTTTATCACAAACAACTGTAGCGCGCTCATAGATCATATACTAAGTGCGTGCTATAATATTGTGTTACTAAAAAAAAAATAAGAAAAATATATTTTATAACTTTTTTGAGTAGTTATCTAATATTTTTTTTTTATTTAGCAATATAATAATGTAAAGTTCTGCATGTTTTTTTTGGGGGGGGCTTTGAATGTTTTTGAAGGGGCTTAGCCCCTCCAGCCCCCCTAATTGAGCTTATGGTTACATGTCTTAATTTATTGTGTATCACTATAAAATATGAAATAGAATCTACCACCTATCAGTTTCCTAACTACTGACTCCAAAGACTACTCTGTTATGGAGCAGCATTATAATTATTGCGGCCAACAACTGTACTGGTCCACAAGCAGTGTGTTGCCGCTTGGAAACCACACATAACACATTTTCTTAACTACATTTTATTAAGCCAATAAATTGTTATTAAAATGTGAAAAAAACAACACTACTTTTTTTTATTCACAAGCTGTGCAATTATAATTGTTTTAAACACTTCTATTCAAAATTAAACTCCATCAACCCATAATGCTGTATTTCACTGTTATCATTAAATTGTAAAAAATTTATAATTGTAATAACATTACAAACATAGGTTAATGGTAATACATAATAATAGTCTTAAAATAAAAATTAAATAATATTATATTAACTACCTATGGAAGTGATATTTTTCCTACTATGATTTTCTATAAAAAAAATTGTTACTCACTAGTTATCATCATAAATAAAAATGAAAATATTTTAAATATTAATAAATCATGGTTAACTATATTTTGTATTATTAATCTATAGCAAACGTATAATACAAATCGAATGCACATTCATCGAACGCTGTAGGTACCTATATAATTTAAAATTTTGGTATGGAACATCCGACCATGGACAATATGGACATATTAATTAATTTTATTATTATTAGTACAAAATAATACGTGGACTGCTCGTCTCCTATAGGTATCTAGTATTGATAATCAGTGGTCATGGTCCCATGGTCTTACCATGGTCTATAGGTTGCCAAGTCCAAAAAAGAAAATATGATTATAAGAGACAAAAGGTTATAAGGATTTATAATAGAAGGTTATAAGCAGTGCCATGGCTGGGGCCCCTCCGTTTCTTTTTTAGGTTCTCAACATTTTTTTATTTGCTTGGCGTGTGCCTGATCTATATAGGGAGTAAGGACCCCGTAAAGTATTTATCGATATATGTTAGTATTTAACCTAATGCAATATTTCTTTACAGGGTTCAGATACTTGCCTATTATAGTGTGAGCAGGTCACTATAATAGTACAAGTGTCAAGTAATAAGTAGGAGGAGGGTTTTTGGATTAATTGAGCCACTGCAAGTTAGGTTTAATATCTCTTCTTAAAAACAATGGGATCAGACGAGAATTAGTATTAATTACCTACCATTGATCTATCAAGATAAATAATTTGTAAACATTATTATGTAGTTAAGTACACTGAATAGTGAATAGGAGGTACCTACTACATCTATTATTAGTTACTTATAGTTTTTTATTGTAAAACCATATTTAAGAATCTTTTTCCTTAGTATAAATATTATAATAATTCAGCAACTACCTATTAGAATTTTGATTTAGATACATCTACATTTACAAAAACATCCTGAACATCTAAACATCTAAACATCATGTACTAAATAATTTGCAGTAAAAAAAGAAATTCTTAGGACATTCTTTAATAGTGGTACAAAAATTATCAGGAATTTTAATATAATATGGTCTTTAGGTAGGTATGCTTAAAAATTCTAAAAATCAAAATTTGAATAAATGTATTTTTAAAGGAAAACATTTGGTCTGCATTTTTTCACCAAAATGTCAAGTAAATTTTGCATTTCATTATGGGGCCTCTTAAAAAAAAAACTAATCCATGGGCCCTTTGGTGTGCCAGGCCGACACTGACAATAAGGAGCTATAATAGTTAAAAAATGAGATACAGAGGACAGAGGTGTGTATATCGGGTAGGCCTAGATACAATTAAGTAAATTAAATTTTCATTTATAGTATAATATAATACATATAATATTATATTATATAGGCATTTCATATATTATTAATATTTATTTAAAAAATATAATTAATTTTTTTATACATCAATTATACACGCCTACAATCCAAAAGGTAGGTACCATTTATATAATATGAATCGAAATAAGTTAAAAAGTCTTCTGCATCTGGATGTATTATTTCTTTTAGACATATCATTCCGTCCAGTACCTACTTATTCTGTGGTAAAAAAGCTAATCCATCAATTATGCCGCAATATTTTCGAAAATTATTATCTTATTTATAAATTCCAGACAAACCAAGTTTCTGAATTTTTCTATGTGTCGATTGACACTAATGATAAAAACATCCGTTAATAGTAATATGAGTTCCAAAAACATTTTTTGCCTCATTTATGACTGCTAATTCAAAATCTAAATGTAAAAAAGGTGGGTAAGTGGATGTCGCTCTGCTGTACTGTAGGTTACAAGTGGGTCACTGT
>WHPZ01589351.1:0-12569 GCA_016617965.1 Macrosiphum rosae | reverse complement strand
ATTAAATTTTTACACTTTTTGGCCCAACAGATAAAACTTTATTGATATTTATAGAAAAAAAAACTAAACAAATTGAAAGCGGTAAATGTCCGTAAATAGCTCAAAAAGAGTTTAAATATTTTCAAAATTGTATGGTGTATAGGAAATGCTAATATAAACATTCAGTGAAATTTCCATGTATCTACAGTTATTCGTTTTTTAATTACAACAAAATAAGGAAATATCGCTACATGAGAAATCGAGTGAATATCCAAAGTTGTAAAAATTTGAATTTCAAACGCTCATAAAAATTTAATTTGACTTTCTTATAGACATTTTTTCTTTGATAACGTAGATAATCTTATAAGGAATCTTGTATTACATTTTTAAATCTTAGATTAAAAAAAAAAATTTTTACGAATTCTTAACTCAAAATAATTTGCTAAATTTCGTGATTTTTCCATATTTTGTCAATTTTTGAACTTTAAATGCTTATAAAAAAAAAATTGTGACTAAGGATTTTGAATATTTTTCATCTGCCTTTGAAACAGTATACTAGAAGCCTTCTATTAAATTTTCAAGCTTTCGCATCCAACAAATAAAATTGTATTGATATTTTTAGAAAAAAAACTAAAAAAAGATGGAAAATGAAAATGTCCCTAAACAGTTCAAAATAAATCAAAATATTTTGAAAATGTTATCGTGTGTATAAAATGCAAATATAAACAACCAGTGAAAATTTTATGTATATTCGTTCATTTCTTTTAGAGTTACACCAAAGACCAAAATCGATTTTTTGGAAAATATTTTGTGATACATATACGATGGAAGTATTATATACCTACTCGTAATGTTTGATTTGTAAGATTGTGAGTTTTTTTTTTTTTATTCATGGATAACATGTAACTACTATAATTGATGGTTATGTAAGAGATGTAACTGCAGTTTCAGGTCAACATTGTAATGTTTAATATTGTATTTTGTACCTAACTGGTTACAATAATATCACTGCAGATTCGGTTACTATAATATTGTTCAACACTGATACGACATGTTAGGTCTACGGGGGCGTACGTACGAAGAGATACAGAGAGAGAGAGAGAGAGAGAGTGAGGACGGAGTGAGTGAAAGGGTGTGTGTGAGAGGAAGAGAGAATCAAAAATATGACGCAAAATTCACCGTGACGACGAATGAATCGGGATATAAAGCAGTATTCGCGTGCACGAAGGGTTGAGGGGGGTGATGGGGAGGAAATCATTGGTACAAAAACAAAAAACGAAAAAAATAGCGAAAAACAACGTCGGTAGTGGAAAAAAAAGCGACTAGAGGGTAAAAAAAAAAAGGTCGTCGAGAATTCCGACCGAACTTTTATTATGCAGGTCAGACACACGGCGGTGGCGGTTTGCTTCCGTCGTTATATTGCATATGTAATGCAAGGAACGAGACAAATGTGTTTCGAACAGCACACGGATTGCAATATGATAAACTAGTTTGTCTTATTCACCCGAACTCGAGCGCGGACTATGCTCTCCACCACGCGCATATAATGTCATCATCTGTTACGGGGTGCCGTTATTGCGAGACCGTCTCTGTATTATTATTATTATTATTATATAGTCCGTCCAATGCGTACGAGCGTCGTCCTCCGTCGGAACGACTACAGGAGTTAAGGGTTGGTGAGGGGGTGGCGCCAAGAGGGGTAGGTGAATTCGAAATGTGTGCGGCGTACGATATTATTATTATTATTATATAGAAAACAAAACGTATACCCGTGCAGTTTATATTATAAAACATCGCATACATCATTACAACGTACGATAATAAAAATAATGATATCGCAGCGACGAATATAATAATAATAACCTATGCCTGCAGTGGGACAATATTATTATTATTATTATTATTATGTACCGTGGTTATAATAATATAATATACAAATGTCGCGGATGTAATTTCGTCGGGAGTTGCATTATATTATATTGGTACAAGTGCAGTTGATTTAATATTTTTAGCCACCTAAGCTATACTTACGACTACGTGATATAATTGTTGGGACGTTTAAACAATAGTATGGCCGTACTGAACCGTAGCTACGCTAGAGTTGACACTCTCGAAAATTCTCGGGAAGAAAAATTTCCGTTTCCAGGAACTGCCGAAAAGGTCAGAATCCGGAATTCCCGGGGATATACAAAAAAATTGCCAAAAATGACCAGCCAACATTTTAAGGACGCCAAAATTTTTAGTATTTTTGAGGCCTTCGGTGCAGTAAAGAACTAAACCACAAATTTTACTGACCCCCTTAATAACTTAAAAATAATCTATACTAAAATATAACGAAATATGCAATAACGGCTTAGGTTCTGCCCTAGACACTGAACCCTAGGGTATAGGGTGTTCAGAAAATCTTTATTAGGATTTCGGTATATCCAAGAAATATAATTCGTAGTTAGAAATTCGTATTCCATAATTTTATAATTATTTATTCTACCTTTCTAAGGTATCATTTTCATCATACCTATTTATCTAACAGTGATATTTTAAATATAAAAAAGTCCTATTTATTTTATAAATTGTATTTAACAAAAATTTGATAATAATCACAAAAGTTATAAAATAATTGTTTATTAAATCATTCTTATTTAGTACTTACTACTTATACAATGTTAATTGTTTGTTTGTTTATTTATGATAAAAATAGAATAAACATATCCCGATTTAAACCTATTTTTTAAATTTGTAATGGAAATTTAGCAAAAAAATTAAATATTCTTGGTTCTATAGGTATAATACCTTAAAATCATAATATGATAGGTAAACTCTATTATAATTAATTCCCCAAATTTCTGTGTGATACCCGTGAGTTCCTGCACATGTTCCCGTGAATTTTGTGGAATTCCCGACACGTTGTGTTCCCAAGTATAACCCATCCCTAGTACACTTTATTTAACTACAATTGTACAGTAGTCTCTCGTTATGTCGAATCTAAATTGAAACATGAAGAACTTTGAGATATCGAGATTTATTAAACATTTTAGGAAAGCTGAAAAATTTAAAAATAATTTTAAGCAAGTTCTTAAAATACTTTAGTATAATATGCCTGTGAAACTAAAATATTTAAACCTTAAAATGTATATTTTCGATTCATACTTTGTACTTTTTTTAATCCTTCAGTAATGCTCAACAATATTTTCCAAATTCTATAATGTAGAAAAAAGGCCATCTCACATACGTTTTGTAGTAGAAAGTCTCGGAAAAATCAATACATATGTTTTCAGAGCATATTTAGCTTGTCAAATTGAAACTGTACGATTTTTGGTCTTACCGTAATAAAAAAAAATGTTATTCTTCGTATAACGCGAAACAAAAACGATTAGTTTTATATCGAGTTACTGAGAGAAAAAACTACGCTGTCGAGTGCAATGGTTGTTCGAGGAGATTTCAATGTACCTCCACATAGCAAAAAATTCGAGAAGTTCGATATAACAATAATGTTTTTATAATATTTAATAATATTATAGTGATCGAGTATACAAGTTGTGCGTCATGGTATTGTTTTGAAATCATCGTGATATCGAGGAGTCTCCAGTGTCCTGCATGGGTTCGGCACCGTTCGTAGAACTGGAATTTGGCGGATCCCAGATTCTTCCTTATATTAAATTTACATAGGTCACGTTTTGAGTCATCTCGTTAAATAATTTGTCGAATTTTATTTTATCCCCCCGATGTTCTAGTTATCGAATATCTGCTGTAATATATTATATTGGGTTTAAAAATGTCTTGAAATTTATTTTCTATAAATATTTCATAAATGTGAAAAAAATGAACTTACAGTAACATGATATTGGTTTATTGTATCGAATAATAAAAAATAATAGCCATTTCATAGGTGAAAACCGATAGTATATAATACCGTCTATGCCTAATTATTTATACATATTATAACCATTAACATATTAGTTCATATACTCCTTGGTTGATGAGTTGTCCATTATCGATGTTCTCTGTGTGTAATCAATCAATAATAATTATATGTAATATAATGTGGCCACACTGACTTTTAAAAGGAAGCTATGTAATAAGAATTTAATATTAATGTAATTAATTTAATGTTTTTGTCGTTGTTGGTTTGGTTTTCTTATATAATATAAAATATACGTTTTTCATATACTATTTTCACCCAGTTATTATTAATTTTATTAAGTAAGGACACAATAACCTTACATAATTACGTCTTATCTATAACCAAATACCGGAATACGTTTAAAATAATAATTAATAATATTTTCAATCCATATATATATATATAAATGGAACTTGAAAAATGTCGTTATACCTCATCAATAGAGAACGGCTAGTCCGATTTGGCTCATTTTTTTTTTAAGATGTACGTAATTGCCATTAGAAGGTTTTTACGAAAAAAAATTTTAGGAAAAATCCACCTGAAAAGTAATAAATCTGGATGTAAAAAATACAACAGTGGCGCAACAGTGTATTATATATTGGTTGATATTGGTTATTTGGGTATGTTTGTTGATTTGTATTATTATTTTTTTCAATATATGTATATAATATATAAACGAATATTTGTGTGTAGTGTGTATATTAGACCTCTGGGAAGAAGACAGACTAATTTAAAAATGGTTAAATTTGGTTTTTTTTATTCATCTGATATTAGTACGGTTGGGATTTTGTATTAATTGATTATATTAATCCACCATAGGTGAAATATGACAAACTTAGTATAACTTTGATACTTTAGAGTTAAATCATACACTTAAGTACAAATAGCACGGGGTCCTCGATCTACCGCTGGTAGATTGACTACCTGGTAATATACTGCTGCAAATCAGAATTTTTATTCCGGGAAACGGAAAAGTTAAGATAAATCTAGAACATCATACACCGAATATTAAATAACGCATTGAACAAAGTTTGAGTCATATATAGTTTGTACATTTGAAGGGTAACGAAGTGCACGGGATCAGCTAGTTAAAATATAATGTATCATGTTTATTAAAAATGAAAATTGGTTGGGAAACCAAGAACTTATCATGCTTTCAGAGTGAGCTTTCCTAACTTGTTTATAAATATATTTGTAAAAAATGAACATTCCAATTTTCTACTTATTATAATAGCAATACGATATTATCTAGAACATCATACACCGAATAGTAAATAACGAATTGAACAAAGTTTGAATCATATAGAGTTGGTACATTTAACGAACAATTAAGTGCACTGGATCAGCTAGTTTACCATAATTTCCCTGAAATATATTTTCAAGAAAATTGAAATTTAAAATGTTTAAATATTCAAACCATACTAATATAGGTATAATAATATATTATCATCATGATTGATGATTGTTATCCCGATTAGTTTTTGCAGGAACGATAAACGATATCGTTTAATATATATTTATGTATTTTATTATTATTATTATCATCATCATACCGTGTCCGTTTGCAAAGATTTCACATTTCAGTAAACAATTTTATAGTTTTATTTCAATATAGGTATAATGATACAATTTTTGTAATTCAAATACCCATTTATTTTTAATAAAAAAATGTTTGATGAAAACGTATATATTTTATTATCTTTTATTTTTGTAACATTTCAAGTTTAAATACTATAAATTACAAATTTAACAAAAGGAAATAAAAAAAAAATGTATAAAACATGGTAAATTTTTCTGTGATTTAAACTTTAATGGCTTCTAAAATAAATGTTTGACAAACAATTATTCTTATGATTTTTTTTTTTATTAAGAATAAAGACTTCGACAGTGGAGGTCATTATCCGGCAGAGGTTTACATTGGTACAGTTAAGAGAATTTTGGTTGCTTAGAAATATTTGTACATAATTATGTACATCATAAAACAAGAAAGGAAAAAAAAACCAGAATTATATTTAAAGATTCTTTATATAATAAATTGGATAGTTTGATGGCATTAAAAAAGATTGCATCGGTATTGGTATCCCCAAGCGCTTCTTCGGTGTTCTGGGAGGGGGGGTGGTGGTTAAAGATGCTTCGTTCGTTGAGTGTGAGATGTTCGATGTATTATTTGGTCATATTATAAAACGAAGGATAAAAAATTAAATAAAGTTATAAAATAATATGAATCTAAAAAATATGACGTATTTACTTCACTAAGCATTGTTCCATGATTTCGCTTAAACACAATTATTCAGGCAATAATAATATTGTGTGGGTACCGTAAAAATCCACTACCAAGGCCAAATTAAAAGGTGTTTTAAAGATGTTTTTCTTCGTTAAAATCTGACATTCTAATAATATAGGTACCTACGTTTTATCGAATATATAATTAACATCATAACAAACCCCCTCCCCCAATCATCTGTTTTCTCGCTCTTTCGCAATAATTTGTTCAAGCGTAACCGGAAACTATATTTTCGTTTAGCAATGGACGGTGACAATGATGGTAATGTATAAATAAAGTCAACTGAGCTAGAATTATTTATTTCACTGGAGCGAACGGCAAGTTAAAACCATTGTGGCATCATGGGGGTGTGGTCGTTACTATTTTCAGGGCATTCACGGACACACATCCCCGTGAACTGAGGTTTATTCCACCACCAATACCCACCACAAGGTCGCTCGTCCTTCCTCGTAGATTACTGTCAAGTACCGCGGCCTACTGTCTAACGGTTTTACGGCGGCAAAGGGACAATTAAAATATTTACATATACAATTCGCATATTATACACACTGGGGGTCGCTGAGTGTTACCTTTTTCATCTGTTGAGAGATTACGCCACACACAACCTTAAATTGTTTGATAAAACAGTTTCACGAGAATAACAGCTACTCGGGCTTTTGAGTCACAGTTGAAAAACCTGGAAGATTTACACGTTACAGATGACATAATATTTATTTTTTGTATCTTAGTGATGTTTTTTTTATATCATAATTATATTAAAAAGTTCTTTAAGTTTGGAAAACATAAAAATATCGGATTAAATTAATACATATATTATATTATAATACATTTTTGTATTAATAATGACATCAAAAACTAAAAATGTTACGACATAGCGTGAAGTATAATATAATGATATTATACTGTCTTCTTTTTCTTATGAGAACCTAATTAGGTTTTCCAACTATGACTGTATTGCTCGAGAGATTCGTTTCGTTATCGTGCGAAACCGTTTTACCATATATACAACCATCTCGCAGTTATTATTAATCTATACGGCTGTTAAGACTTATAATATTATATTTTGGGTTCGATGTTGGACATGATTTGGTATACGCATAACTCTGCATCCACATAATCTTGTTAAGTCGAAATTCGATAAAAACAGAAAATAATTAGAAACACATCGAGTAAGTGTCTAGTTTAATGCAATGTTAATATTACTTCAAGAGGATTTGAAAAAAATCGAGATATCGACGTTTGACGTAATAATAGAATCTACTGTAGTTAGTACCGATATTATTGTATGACAGCATGCTTACGGTAAACGAGAAAACAAAGCGGCCTAAGCTCTCTATATATATATATATGCGAATGGTCGAATAGAAAATAATATTTTATACCTATACCGTCCGGGCAGTGCACTTTTTATTTAATAATATAATAATATATATATTTTTTTTTTTTTTGTACAACCACCGCCTCGCCGTCGGATTTCGTTTCGCAACTTCGCGGCAATAATAACGTTACGGCGGCGGTCGGACAATTGCACCACTGAATGGGACTTGTATTCGATTACCGATATACCTACTATTATAACAGAAGCCATATATTGTTATATTGCAGTAACTCGGAAAGCGAACACAAAACGGAGTTCCCTAGGTACCCGTATATATATTATAAACCGCGGAGAGGCGAATCGGTTGTCGGCGTATTATTTTTTTTTCCCTTTTACGTACACTTTTTAATGGTCGTTACGGACATTTGTCTGTTTATCGCGTGTTTTGGGCTGTGGTGGTTTATCGCGGTCGTTCGTTAGTCGACGTTTCATTGACGGCCACAATGGTAAAAAAAAAATAACCAAGAATCCGATAACACCCTCGGCTTATAACAGACGGAAGAAACGAAAGGAGGTGCACTTTATTTATTTTTATTTTAGCGAACGACCATTCTACGGGAACGGCGTAAACACCGAAAACCTGCACGTCCGACCGGAAGTATAATAATATCATATTATATTATTATGTGTATTGTTATTGTATAATAGCACAACGATACTGCTTCCAAAATATATTCGGAGGGGATATCCCGAGTGTGTCCCGTTTTTAATTTTTACCTTTTTCATAGCCCCCTGCAAGTGCGTCCTCGGTCCGCAACTGTAAGTACCTATTTAAGATGAACTAAATATCGACAAAAACATTAAAATAACATTCAAACGAATTTCAGACTAATTAAATAATATCTAAATTAGATTTTCTCAAAAGAATGGAATTTAAATACCATCATGTATAGAAGAATAGATACCTACTAACAAAAATAATTTTTTCTTATCCAACACACCCAAACTTGGAAAAATGGGAACAAGCCAAAATAATATAATAATAAAAATAATAATAATAAATTAATAAAAAAATATTTTTGGGGTGTAAGCCAACAGTTCATCTCTTCGTGGTACACCCTTGGACCTGGGTAGTAACTCTAAATGAACTGGGGCGCACTTGGGCTGATGACCTTTTTTCGGTACATACTAGACCACTCGGGTGATACTTTATTCCAGGGGCTCGCTATGGACATTGAAATATTATGATTGGGAAACTTCCAATGCAAATTGTCGATGATACAGCTGCAGTCCATCTTTAATATGCAGAAACCACCGAAATATAATGTGTAATGTAGGTATGTCGGCGCAAACCTGACCACATCCCCCTCCGAAGTCTCAAAATAAATGGTCTTTTGATAATAATAATTAGTATTTCTTTGGAGACGAAAGTATATTTTGCAGTTGAACTATTGCTTTCTTGTCACAGACATTATTAAACGAGAATTCAGTTTACGCGTACCCATAAAAGAAAAAAAATTAGAAATATATTTAGAAAATATAAAGCGAAAATCCGTCACAATATTGTTGTACATGCATTATAAAAACATAATGGCTCCCTATAGTTATTTATTAATTATTTGTTTTAACGAAACAAATTGAGTTATCGCTTCTTTGATTGTATACAATATAATATTATATATTATTATATTTTAGTACCTAAATATAGACTTTTGCTCTCCGGATTTGCAAATAATAATATACTGCGTGATGTCACACGAAGATTTACTATTCTAAAGCGGTAGTATAGTATAATGTAAACACCATTAACCTACAACTTTAAAATGGGGAATCCTCGAGGGATGATGTCCCGGTACCAGCTATATTATAATAATACAGAGATGGTATAGTTTTTGTGTACGCGGATCCGTTTTTAGAATTTATGTTTGCAAGCAACCGATTGTGACACGGAGATGATCTTATGTATTATTTCAAATTAAAAAAAGGTAGCTGTTAAAAATCGAAACGAATACTGAATCACGGATGGACAACGGGAAAGTGAATTCAGAAAAATTCGACTCAAATTGGCAGTATTGTAGGTTTATCAACGCTCAGAACGTTAAATTCTTGATGCACTCCGTTAATAGTTGTTTCATGCTTTACTATTAAATTATTGAATCAAAAAATAATATGTATCGGTTTAATTCAACAAACGTTTATTTAATACATGTTAAGGTCTACCCACGTTTACAGATATTAAAAAACACGGTATTTAGGAAGAACCAGAAAATCTGTGTTATTACAACCGTCTTATCAATTATTATTTAAGTTATTAATTTGATTGAAAAATTAAATAACTTCGTATCCGGCAATTCAAATAAATTAACAAACTAAGAATGAACGTAAATTCTCCAGGCCTTAAAACCGATTTTAGAAACCAGTATAAACCGTTTAAAAACTGAAACCGAAAAAAATTGAAAACCGGTATTATAACAAAACCAAAATTTCCTAATACCGGTATCTATATAAAAATTGAAGCCAAAATCAAAATGGTTTATTATAGGGATCACGAAGAGCACATATTTATCAATTTACTTTGTCAAATATCGTAAACGCCGTCGTAGATGTTATTTTATTATTTTTATAACAAAACCTTCTCAAACCTAATCCTGGCCCGACTAACCCAATAGTAATGATAATATAGGCAGTGAAATAATCATGTTGATAACTGATAAGCATAATTCCTCATTATCGATGATAAGCCCAGTATTTACTCTGATTTGGAATTCGTGTAAAACATAGCTTTGTATCACAAAACGATGGATGTATTAATGGCACACCAATTTAGGTATTAATAGGTAGGTAACTAATTAGTGTAACAGAAGAGACATATAGCCGAACCACATATTATTGAGTTTGATCTTTCGGAAAGTATTAATATCCTACCAAAATTACTTCAATAGGTACCAATACAATATTATAAAGTTTTATGTATATTTTTTATAATTTATATTTTAAATAAGACGTAGTACAACGTTTGTTTTATACTGCTGATGACGAATTTAACAGAAAGCCAATCATTGTAATAATATAATGTTCTCCCTTGATAAAATATTTGACTAATAATTACAATTTTTCAAATTGTTCTAAAACTCTATGTCATAATATCTTATATATGCCAATATCCTTATGCCGTGTTAAACAGGCACAGATCTAAAAATCTAAAACAAGAAGGGGGGTGCTACATTTTTTCAGGAAAAAATATAATTCTAATTCTAATGCATAATAGATTATGGATAACATTAGGTATATAGATACGATTTGATAACATTATTAACAATTTTGTTTAAATTTTGAAATTATGTCCTTTAAGATGCACCTATGAATTATTAATTTTATAGATAAATACATAATAATATATAACATTTATAAATTAAGTTGTTGGGCGGGATAAAGCCTGTCAGCCACCCCTTGGATTCACTTATGGTTTTTAATACTTGAACAACTTTGTTCACTTTGATATACCTATTACAATAAACGTACGCTATTTAATTTATACCTAGGTATAGGTGCAATAATTATTATTATAGAATAAAACTTGACAAAAATATATTATTTAATAAGTAGATAATATAATATTTTTGTACATAATATTAAGTATGTTAATATATTATTAAAATAAACTATAATGTACCTAAACCAAACTTTCGAATCACGCTTGAGTATGGACTTAAATATCAATGACCTATCATGATTAAAATCAATTTAATGCGACGTTCAAGTGTGATTTAATTTTTGGATTTAATTACATCATAATAACTCACGTCTTTCGCATTTAACACGTTGGATAAACTTACTGCAGTATTCACTTATTTACTTAAGTTACACGATCAATTCTCGTTATGCCGGGTTGATCGTCGTTCGCAAATTAAAATTAAAAACACACACCATCTCGTGTAAACTCATATCGTCGTAAATACGCCTAGGTACTGATGAAAATCGCAAGTTCAGACGCCGTTATTTTAGGAGCACGCAATTATTATTATAAGTTTATCAAAAATTATTATATCCACCCGGCGGTGGCGAAACCGATTTACCACCGACGGTGCACACAGGAAAACAAGTTTCACCTCGGCGCACCGCGTGTTTTCCAATTTTCTTCTCCATCGGTTTTGCTGAAATGAAAAAACCTCCCGGCGAATAACACTCTCTAACAAACACACACACACTTATACGTGTGTGTACATAAAGTTGAACGTATTATATCTTACGTATATAATATTATATTTCCAATCGGTCCGCCAACAATATAATAATAATAATATTCGTGTAGTTGTGGTTGTATGATATTATGTAGCGTACTGATGTGCCGGGTGCTTGATATCAAAGGTCCGACGTCCCAGATGTCCGTCTGCTCACCGGACCATCATCTATGTCGTAGAACATTATATTATTATTTACACGAATCGCAGTAAAATGACTCCGTACTTGGAATATTTATTATTTTTTCGGTCCCTGTTTTAGTTTTCAAAATGTGATTTTTATTTTTTTTAGTTATGATTTTGATATCGATTTTTCAAAGTATAGATAAAAAAAAGCTCATCCATGGCCTTGTTTTAATAAATAAAATAACAATGATTCCACGCAATTACTTAATTAATTTAACTTGCTATATTTTTCATATTTGTATAGAGCGAGATCAGCTAGTATCTGTATACTTTATACTACCATACGAGTTTTCTCAGTGGGGGTCAGTATTCATATGTATATGAAATTAAAAATTAAAAACAATATCTTCAAATACAATTGTAATGTCGATTTCAAAATTAATGTAATTTTATAAATCATCTATAATATAATAATCAAATCTTTTCATTTAGGTATTCCACTTGTATTCATTTTTAAATATTAAAAAAATAATTCAATTTTTTCGTAAAAAACTTTAAATGATAAACACAATAAATTAAAATTTCCAACTTGTATCGAAATCAAAAAAAATATATACATCCAGGGGGCATCATAGATGATGTCAGTATACCGGTGGCTATTTCGGTGTAATGTCTTAAAAATACTGTTTCCGGTTTCAAGATTTCCAGCATCTAGGCGGT
>WHPZ01589349.1:0-14101 GCA_016617965.1 Macrosiphum rosae | reverse complement strand
GTTAGGTTTATCCTCAATTTTGTTCCATGAAATTAATAATATAATAATTTTTCGTATTCACGTCTATGAAATATTATGGTAATATGTAAACCACGGTTGATAAACTTTGAATTTTGTAAACCACTGTTATCTTTCATATCCGGCCAATGGCGGACTGAGTTCTTTTGTTGACGTTTTTCTTGCGACTCTTAAAAAGCCGATAATGCCACTTAGTTAGTATTTATCTAAATCTAATCAACTTTTAAAAACAATTGTCCTAATTTACATTTAATGTTTAGCTTTAGTTGTTCTACACAAAAATTTTATGCAAGTAAGTCCAAAGTAAGCTAGATTCATTTAAAGCTTGTATTTTAGAGAATAATTAATAAATAAATATCCAATGAATTACAACCATCTGGGTATGGTTCTGATTACTTAAGTTGAAATATTTTATAATTTTAAATTCTCTTATTTGTGAAACATGATGTCTATTATCAAGTGTAAAGTTTATCGATATTAATTTAATTTGTCAATAGTTGATTAAGAGTTATAATACTAACTATTATGAATATTGAATATACATATTTTATTATAAGTTGTCAATCAATTTGACTAATAGTTTAGTTGTTTATTTACTATCGTATCTAATATAATAAAAAAAAACTTAAGTAAGTACCAAACTTTTTTTTATCAATAATTTATTACTTTCTTGTAGATATGAATATATTACTGTATAAAATATATTAATACGATTTAAATAAAACAATGACAATAAATAAATCTTATTGTCATATATTATACATAAATAAATTTTTACAACAGATTATAACAATTAAATTAAATTTGTTAAAGATCAAACATTTTTAAGCATATTTAGTGTAGATACCTATGTATATTTAATCGTATGATAACAATTTATTATGTTTGTTTTAATATTCTAGGTAAAATAGAAAGTTGAGAACTAATTTGGACTTAATTTTATACTTAATATGCAAACCATCAAGATGAGAGGTATGTCCCATTTATATTTTACAAATTATTAATAACTAATAAATATGAAATATATTGAGTAAACATACTGGCAGTGAATCTCTAATTTGTTTTTGAATTTAGTAGAAATTAGCTTAAAATACCATTTGAATCAGATTCTACTTTTTAAAATACTTATCAGAACTTATATCTAAAAAAAAATGATACATTAATTAGTTAAAATATTACTTTTTTAGGTCGCCCTCCAAAGGCAAAATCAACATGTACTATGTGCAATGACTCAAAGCATCCTTTAAATTACGTATTACCTACACAAAATGGAAAAAAAGAATTTTGCTCTGTCAATTGTCTTACAGAATTTCGAAAAGAATACGTTAAGGTAATTATTTTAATAACTAATTTAGTTAATCAGTTATTTAAGGTACAAGAAAATTGTATTATACCGTAATAATAAGGCCAGTAATAATGGATTAACTAGATTACTATCATTGATCCGCTAGTGTTAGGTTTATGCAGTTTCTCTTCTGTTAGATCGCTATAATCTCGGCTTCCTGACTGACCCTCTCCTCCTCTTTAAGAGACAGGATTTTCTTTTGTAGAAGATCCTGAACGTCTCTTCTGCTTCTAGCAGAGTTGGCTCCTCTCGAGGTGATTTGCCGGTAGAGAATGTCGGGGAAGTCAACAACCTTCAGGTGGGCGACTCAGGTGCTTCAAAAGTTGGATTCTATATTGGCACAACTGCTGTGATTATACCTAAAATGTGTTTATATAACTACTCAGTAGATTCTGTTAATTATGCTTTCAAAGTTTAAAATGTTATTCTCTAATTTAATTTTGATAATTGAAGTTGTAGACATTTTAAACTTTTAATTGTTCTAAAAATATTTGATTGTTTGAAATATTTTAAACAATTAGTTAGTGTTATAAAATTGAGATAAAAACTGTCATTAAATTCCACTACAGGTTAAATTATGTGAGTCTTAAATTATATTTTTAGTATTAAATATATATCTTACTATTAATTAAGAATGAGCTTGCAACTTGTTTTTTTTCTATACCTCGTACTTTGTTACAAAAAATATTTATTATTATAATTATTACTTAACTAAAATTAACCCTGTTGCCATTAATTTAGAACGGATGTGCAAATTGTGATAATATAATTAAAGGCTCTCCAGTTAAACAAGAAAAACAAGAAAATCAAGATTCTACACCCAAAAACTTTTGTTCAACTGCTTGTTTAAATAAACACCAAAGGAAAGAACAAACCAAAAAAAGTTAGTACTTATATTTAATTTTAAAACCCTTACTAAACTTTTTAATTTTTATATAGGAGGTTGTTGTTATGTATGATATAGACATATTATATTTTATAATAACTTTGTAAATTAAATTAATTTGAAATAAGTTTTAAAATTTTACAAGTTTTGACTAATTAAACATATATTTTAAAATCCCACTCTATTTTCCTAGTAGCATTACTTATATTAGATTATTGTATGATTTTTTTAACAGATCATACACAATGGATGCTGTAGTTAATTATAATTTATATACTCTGTACCAGGAGAGAACAATACCTTGTCTCTGCCATCAGTCACTTTGTACAATATAGTAATGTCCTCTCCTGGGAAAATTGTTCTTATAGTTATCCAGTTTTTCAAATACAAATAAGTAATAATTACTAACAACCAATAATCTAATCTTTTTGATGTTTAATATTAAAGTATAATTTACTTGTATTTGATGATATTTTAATAATAAATAATATTTCATATGTTTTCTATTTTTCAGCTGTATTTGGAGATGTTCAAGTGGAAAATCCATTTTCTGCTCACGGTAATCCAGTATTTGATTGGGATAATTATCTTAAAGAAACATCAAGCTCAGCAGCGCCTACTTATTGTTTTAAACAGGTTAAATAAAGTTAATAATCAGTTGAACAATGATTCTTAATGAATATATAGTATACAGGATGATTTTTAAGCATGCTCAAATTATACATATATATTCACATTACAATTTTTTGAATTTTAAAATATACCTGAAAACTATTTTCAAATACTTGAGATTTTTTGTACTACTTAAAGTTAATCTAGTAATAATACAAACTTCTGTTTTTCAAATAATAATACCTACCTTTTCAACTTTTAATAATTCATAAGATTTTTTTGTTGAGAATTTTGATGTATCTAAATCTAAATATGAGAGAATAGTATAGTAACTCAAATACTACTCTAGTACTTAGTGTACTGAGGATAATATAGAAATAAGCGGAGCTTAGATGAATTGAACATTTTAATAATTACTATTAATCTATCATTATAAATAATTTGTGATAATTATCCAAGTATGATGAATACTACATCTGAAATTACATATATTTTATATTTTTGTAAAACCATTTTTAAGGATTATTTTCCTTAGTATAAATATAATAATAACTGAGAAACTAGTCATTAGAATTTTGATAAAGATGCATCAAAATTATCAAGAAAATCATCCTCTAAATAATTTGGTGTAAAAAAGGGAGGTTTTCATTTGAAAATTAAAGTGAATTCACTCCTTAAGTAATACAAAAAATATCAGAAATTTGAAAATATGAATTTTAGGCACACTTAAAAATTCTAAAAATCACAATTTGATTAAATGTACTATTAAAGGAAAAGGGTGAGAAAGTGGGTGTGGCAGTCTGCTGTACAGTAAATTACATAGTTGGTCACTGTATTGGATGGTGTTAAATTTGAATTCAGTGATAACATATTGTAAACGGAAAACGGTTCTGAGCAAAAACGATCAGTCAGCTTATGGTATATTATAAAATATAATTGATGACATTATTGTGAATCAAATAATTTATTTACCTAACCTAACTTTGTTTTAAATTTACAATCCTCACCTATAAAAGTTGAACATTTTATAATTTTTTAACTACAAAATAATTTTTCATTTAATTTTGTCAAAACTCGAACTTCAAATGCTTATAAAACAAATTTGTGGCGCTGTATTTTTAATATTTTTCAACTGCTATTGTAACAATACATCAGGAGCCTTGTATTAAACTTTCATACTTTTTGACCAAACAAATATAATTTTATTGACATTTATAGAAAAAAAAAAACTAAAAAACTTGAATATTGAAAATATCTGTAAACAGCTCAAAATATGAGTCAACATTTTATCGTATATAGAAAATGCTAGTATAAACATTCAGTGACAATTTTATGTATTTGCAGTTATTGGTTTTATAGTTACACCAAAATTAATTATTGATTTTGCCAAAAACCAATTTTGTGTAAAAATGAACGTTTTCCCATATTTTGGTTTTGTTTCCCCCTGATCTTTTAAAAACTATAGAGGATTTTAAACTTTGACCTACCAAACGCACCAAATATATTCACTTTTCCATCGAACAAGATATTGAGAAACTCGAAGCAGTGTTACTGTCCCAAACGGTGATGACACAAAAAAAAAAATGTAAAATCAATATATTCATTGCTCTGCTCAGAATCTACAATGGGGGTGAGCATGCTTAAAAAATCATCCTGTATACTTTTCAATTATAGTATCTCTCAATATTAATACTAATTAATTATTGAAAGTTGATGTAGGCTTAAAAAAAAGAAAACTAATGTAATTTCATGAAACTTAAATTTATTCTAAATTAAATATTTTCCAAAACTTATTAGAATGAAATATTAATATATATATATATATATAGCATGAAGTATCTCCGGAAAATGAATTCAAACCAAGTATGAAATTGGAAGCAGTGGATCCTCGAAACATAACATCCATGTGCATTGCAACTGTCATAGGTGTTGTTGGCCCCAGAATACGTCTTCGTCTAGATGGTGGAGATAATAAAAATGATTTTTGGCGATTAGTTGACTCTTCAGAATTAAAACCCATTGGTTATACAGAAAAAAAAGGCGGGATGTTACAACCCCCACTTGGTACATTTATATTTTATATATTTAAATTTAATTTATGTTGATGAAAGTTTACAATATAGTTTTAAATATGTTTTTAGGTTTTCGTATGAATGGTTCACTATTTCCTATGTTCCTATTGAAGACCCTAAATGGAGCTTTATATTCTCCCGATACTGCTTTTAAATCTGAACCAGATACTCCTACTGATAATTTATTTAAAGTTGGTCAAAAAATTGAAGCAGTTGATAAAAAAAATCCACATCTGATTTGTGTGGCAACTATTGGTTAGTTAACTAATTGTATTAACTTATTTTTTATATATTTTATAATAATAAATATTAATCAACTAAATAGTTATATTGTATTATTTGTATTAGGTGATGTTAATAAAAACAATATATTTGTTACATTTGATGGATGGAGAGGTGCATTTGACTATTGGTGTTCATTTGATTCTAGAGATATATTTCCAGTGGGATGGTGTGTAAAAAGTGGCCACCCACTTCAGCCACCTGGTCATAAAGGTAATAAATATTAGACTTGGTAATTAGAGTAAAATAAATTAACAATTAATAAACTATTACAGGATCTCGCTATTCAGGAAGTAGACCTAATAGTGCACAGTCTTCAGCAAATGTGAAACAAAGTTTTAATGATTCTATAAATTTAACTCCAGATAGTGCAAGTGATCTAGAAGCTGGTATCCAAGAATCATGTTCTGGTATTACAAGTTTTAATTAACAATCTTATTTTAATAATAAACTAAAATATTTTTATTTTTAGTATTTATAAACCATGAGTGCAAGTGTGGCCCATTTATGGATTCTTCTAAATTGTTTGAACTTCCTAAGCAATTAGGACCTGGATTAGTGCAAAAAGTTTTGAAAGACACTATACAACATTTAGTAAACACTGCACATGATATTCAATCAGTTACGACATTGATGAAGAAACAAGGTGATAGTACATGTACAATAACAGGTAAAAACAACAAATAGTGATTACTATATATTACGCTTATTTTTAAATCATTTATACGGTCAACTAAATCTTAATCTTATCTTTTTTTTTCATTATTATTGGGATTTAATAATTTATAAAATAAAATATAGTTTTTGACTTATTTAATTACAAATTTTATCCATGGTGTAAGACATTTTTAGGAAGTTTGTAAATCACTGGCATAGTGTAAAATACTTATACCGTAGTCCATAATACTTAACTTTTATGTGAATTAGTGATTTATAATAATTTTTTTTTACGTGTTTTTGAACTTATTCTTGTTATAATTAAAAAGCTTTGTATCACGAAGGCGTTATTCTTTTTATTATTATTTGATTGAATAGGACTTAATAGAGATGCACATAACCCAGATTCTTTGCATTCATAAAGATTAGCCTGGAGCTTAATCTATCCACTATGACCCCCCCCTACCACACACACACACCAACACAAAAATGTTCATAAAAATATTAATGTTAATTTCAAACCTATCAATACGTTTAGCTGTATTAGTTCATAACATTTTTAAAAAAGTTTGGATTAAAAGTTTTGAGTTTCATCAAACAGCAATAATATTTTTTTGTAATACACTTCAAAATAATAATATTACACAATTTTTTTGTTATTCAGCTACATATGAAGGGAAATCCAGGGTTTTTAAGTTACCAAAAATTGAGAAGACAGATGAGTTCTGGGATTATATCAGAACTCTGTTAGAAGATCTGTCATGCTGCAAAAATTTGTTAAGTCCCGCTTTAAATGTTTGCTCCGAGTGTAAACTAGAAAAGAGTAAATAATATTTAATTACAATAATATAAAAAGTTTTATATTATTAAAACATTTTATTTTATTTTAGATGTGAACGAAGTAATAAAAAATGATAATAAAAGTATAAAACGACATGGTTCACCAGAAAGTTCAACTCCTGATGAAGTAACAGTAGTAACAAAAAAACCATGTACAACTGAACCTGAAATGGAAGCTGCATCTTCCACAACTCCAACTGAAGGGCCTATAAGATTACCTGTAGACCCTGCAGAATGGTCTGTAGAAGATGTTATTCAACATATAAACTGTATAGATTTACAGTTAAATACATTTGCTGATCTTTTTAGAAAACATGTAAGATTTTTTATTTAAGATTAAATTTTCAAAAACATTTTATCAATATTAATATAATAAATAAATAAAATTATTATTTTAGGAAATTGATGGAAAAGCCTTACTATTATTGAACTCTGATACAATGATGAAATACATGGGACTTAAATTAGGGCCTGCCTTAAAACTTCAAAACGTAATCAATAGATTAAAACCCCGACGGAGATAAAAGTAAGCTGTATTACTAAAATATCTATTTAATAATGAATTGTGAATTTTATATTCTTAATTATTGATACTTAAGTCACAAAGTATATACATTGTAATTTAGGTATTATAGAATCTACCAGAGTATAATATAAGATATTTAATAATCGTAATTATTTACTTTTTCCTTTAAAAAATATGTATTCAAATTTTGTTTTACAGGTGAAAAGCTCATTGGAAGCTATTTTAATGTATTATGAATGATTGGTGCTTAGGTAATAGATATTTACTATGCAATTAATTCACATAAATTTAAATGTTTTTTTTAAGTAATATTACTTATGTTTTCCTTAATATATATTTTATTTTATTTATGAAATTTCTATTAACTAACTTTTAATCATTGTACAATTTTTGTTTTCTAATTTATACGGACAATGATTTATTTTTTCCCCTGTATGAAATATAAATAAAAATATAGTTTTCTTATAACTAAATTTTAAATTATATTTTGTTTGTCATTTAACATGTTGACTGTGTATGTCTATTTGCAGTTTTCTCCCAATACATATAATAAAAGTAAAAAACAAAAAAACTGCTCCTACATGGTCATACGTTCAAACGATATAAATAAATACATATTTTAAAACATTTGTTTAATCTATTCTAAATAATAATAAAATAACATTAAGCAACGCGTATGGAATAATAAACCATTTACTTTAAATATATTTTATTGGACACCAAATTACATCAAACGCATTGCTGGTTGACCCTCATGATGACAATTTGTGTCAGTACGCAGTCAACGTGTTAATAATCAATATGTCAAGAGGATATTCCATATTATTTTATTGTTACCTCTGTCTACCATTTATATACATATATTCAACATAATAAATTGACTTTCCACCAGACTAATAGTAAGATTTAAGCCAATATACAATTAAATTGATGTTTTGTTCATTATTTTCTCTGTGCTCAGTGTTGATTCTATAATATACAAATTTGGCATTTTGTATGATGGACAGGAATTAATAACTATTTTAACTCTTATAAACATTGATGTTTTTCCAGTACAATTCTCTTCTAATTAGTAACATATTACCGAGTTAAGAAATTATGATTACAATTTATTTAAACTTTAGTATGATTTTTTTATATCTATAAAATCAGAATATTTTTCTTTACACAATGGTTTTTATTGGGTATATTTAAGTTCTATATTACCTATTATATTAGTGATTGAATTAATTATTTAATATTATCGTTTTAATAATATATTAATTTGATATTCTGGGAACCAAAACCTCGCTTAGCACAAACCATATAACTATAGTCCATAATATCCTATTAGCTAAAATTATTAGTTTAATTAGTAATAATTAGCAACAAACAATTTAATATTGAAAAAGGTAATTGTGATCATATAAAAGTTATAACATTTTACACTCCATGGTTTTGTACTTTTAATTTATGTTATTTTTTGTTATTAGCTTTAATTTATGTATAAGATAAATCTGTAATGTTTTATCATGTTTCAATTTTTGTAATATAGGTATATTTTATTTTATTTTTAGTAATAGAAATAATATATATTGTTTATTAATTATATTGTAATATTAATAGCCTAATGGGAGAAAAATGTAATGGCAATTGTTTCTGTGATTTTAGAAATATTTTGATTGATTGTATTGAAAAATTATATTTTTTAAATGAATATAGTATTTTGTTTGCATTTGTATTGTTTTTATAAATATACCACATTTATTATCTTTGATTTTCCAACTTATACATATTTTAATGTCTATAATAATTGTAATTGTAACTCTTAAAATAATATCATCTTAAGGGGTATGTTGCAAACAGTCATTATTTAGTAATAAATCAAAGTTTAAAATATAAACATGCCAGTGAGAATTTGGCTGCGTCTAGCATAAAGTTTTAAATTTGCATGTTTCCAAAACAACTAGGTGGTCCATATTTATATCTTTTTAACATAGGTAGAATGATTGTATAATTTTTAGTAATAAGTAGGTAGTAGATGTATGGTTAATATAATATAGTTTACTAGTAATAAACAATAATGGGTAAAAAATATCAGTAAGTAAATGTTTTATGCTTTGTTATAGGAATAAAATGTTTTACTTTAAACTTGCATTTTAAATGAATTTTTCTTAATAGCAAAAGCCATATAAAAGTATTAATGATAAATAGAACAAGTGAAAAACTATGTTTAAAATATTTATAGGTAGTCTAATTATTTAAATTTTTAGTGCATATTAAAATGTGTAAGATGTATTAAAAAAAAAAAATTAAGACCAGCAAAGTAATTTAAGTTATGAACCTATTTGACTCTATTTTCTTCTATGAGACTAAGTATTATGTGTTTATTAAGTATCATGATGCAGGATTGTCGGTAGCAAATTTTTCGATATTAATAATATTTATTTAAAAATAAAATCACAATTACTTATTCCAGAACAACTATACTCTGTACGGCGAGAAAACAAGCTGCGGGGAACGGACTGACGTTTGACAAAAATCGGTTTTTTTACGCATCCCCAACCGCGAAACCCTGCCAAAGGGGAACAGGTTTCGAAGGCATGCTGACGAGTGGGGATGCACAGAATCGGCACCTTCTCTCGCTGAACAGAGTATACTTTTTGGTCTATTTATAGGTATTAGGTGCTTAACGAGCAAATCTCATAGAAAACGTTTGAATTGTAGAATATCGTTGTTTAATCCTATCTTATTATTTTATAGGTTTAGTCAGTAGTTGTACAGGTAATACTTGTTAGGTAGGTATGTAGGTACCTACTATAATGCACTACCTGTAGTATAATATATAGTAAATAATGCCTATTACGTGATTATAATAATTAATATTATATTATAAAACATTGAAGACCCATCAAAATTTGAATTTTCAACTGTCCTTTTAAGTTAATTGTTAATATTCACTTAAACAGCATTAAAAGATTCGAAAATATCAATTATAATTAATATGGAATACTTTTAATCTTGCATACAGTAATTAGTTGGCACCTATTTAGAAAAACTTTTTTGTAAAATATTATTGTATATTATTGTACATAGATATAACTGTATAACAATATCCTGACAGCACATAACGCGATACCATGAGCCCCTCACTGTAAGTATTTTATTTTCGTCAAGGTTTCTGTTCAAGATGAAATGTAAATAAAATTTAAAAGTTCTACCTACTTTATTAGTTAGGTAATATAAAATATTTAAATATAGTCTTAATTTTTCTTAATTATAGGATCTATCTAACATTCTAACTAGGTATACTCCTACGTTTACTAGTCTTTTTCGTAAAATATTAAATATTTAATTATAATAATATAATATATTTATTATTTCTATTAGAGTGAATTGGCCTATTATATCAAACTTTTAGGCTCGAATATTATGTTTGCTTAGTGGTTGGCAGTTTTTCAATATTTTAATTTTCAAGCAATATATGGGTAGGTACTAGGTAGGTACGTGAAATATTACTAATTATAAATGTTCATGCGTCTCGCTCGAAAATTAAAATATTTAAAAATCGCCGACGTTTAAGCATATTATAATGTAATGTTCGTACCTAAAAGTTTAATAATAAATCAATTCCCTCTAATATCAAAACTAACAGCACACTATATATCGATACTAGTGAATGAAAATTTGCTATGTCGTACGTGTGTAAGACGGAGACAAGTAGACTACAAATGCAATGGGTTACGTCCTTTAATAGGTACATCATAAAGCGGTATATTATGAAAGTATTAAAATACCCAGATAAATGTATAGAAAAATACCTTTTCATTTTCAAAAATAGTCGGCCATTTTTTTTTTGTTATTCAATCCTATGTATAAGTATAACCTATATGATGGTACTTTGTTTTTCCCTTTTCGACTATTAAAATTTATATAAAACATATAATAATACGCCATATTGTATACCTATAACATTTAAAAAATGTCGATCTATATTACGCACTATATAGCCCTGTAAGTATATTTTAAATTGTACTTTTCGAAAAAAGTTATTTTTCATTGGTTATGTGGTATTACTGCTTATGTACATCAGATCAATAACTTAATAACTTTGAACGGCGCGGAGCTGTGGCCGTGTATGTGTAAAGTGAAAATTACAAAGCATTAAATTGTTCTATTGTAGTCTCTACTCTCTAAATTATGTTAAAATGTATGTAATTGCTTTGTAACGTGTACAACTTTCATCGTAAATCAAATGTCATAAAAAAAAAAAAAATGAAAAAAAAAATTTTTTAAATCTATATCTATAAAAGGTTTTTTGCTTAGAGGATTACAATCTATAGACAATAGGTATTTTCTAAATAGTATACCTAGAAAATATATTATAGTACCTAATCATCATGGTCACTAAATCAGTATCGTGTAAGTTAGCAATTTAGATATTTGGATACGAACCTAGTACCTATATACATATATCACTGATGACTTAACATAAAAAATTAAAAACACTTTAATTATTTTTCTTTCAGTTATTGCTAAAATCAGACACCTTCAAGATTATCAACTACGACTGAGCTATAACATGCTGCCTTGCCCATCTGGGCTAGACATTGCTAATTGTTTAAAATATTTTTCTCAAGTACTTTTGAGTAAGATTGACATTTTATAATTTTTTTAATTTATACATTTCTGGATGAAATTTCTAGTAGGTACCTAGACAAATTAGCGTCTATAAAAAGTGTGTATTCTATTACCCAAGATGTAGACACCCTTTTAACTCAAAGTGCAAAAATATGCTCCCAAATTTAATAATATATCTATAGGTTTCATCATTAAACTATTATTAAAATAATTTTTAAAAAGTGGGTAAGTGGATGTCGCTCTGCTGTGCGGTAGGTTACAAGTGGGTCAATGTATACCTAATGGATTGTATTAAACTGAAATTCAATGATATAATATCATTGTATAAGAAAAACGATTTTGAGCGGACACGGTTTGTCAGTCTGGATATTGTATATTGTTATTATTTATTATAGCCTGTAAGTTGAACTAATATTATAATATTATTATTATTTATTCGTTTCTATGGTGATAAACAAAACGTTAGAAATTAAAATTCCGTTTTTTCGTAATTTGTCGGTGGTTCTTCCCGGGGCATTAAATAACTATTGAGAAAAATCGAAAAATGACTTCTCCAAAGTACCATCTTGATCCAATTTGCTAAATGATAAGATACTATAATATGTAGAAATAGAAGCACTACTTCTCGTAGAAATTTTGCATACAAAATAAAAAATAAAAATACCTAATAAACATCATTGTAAAACCACTAACTTCCTCGCTCCGCTCAGAATCTAAAATATGGTACACTAACATTTTTTGATTTTCGTTCATAGTATAAATATATAAAATAGCTTAAGATTATTCTAAATATTTTGAAAATATTATTGAATATGCCATATATAGGTACAGTTTATAATTTTAAAGTTCTCACGAATAACGTTTTTGAATTTATTACAATGAAATAACTAATTTTATTATTCTGTTGTTAATACTTATAATATTCCTAGGTATTTTAGATATTTTGGTTCCAATATAAACTACGTCTTATGAAAAAACCTTATTTTAAATTTTCAATCCTTAACTATAAAAATTGAATATTTAATACATTTTTAACTACAATATAATTTTTTAAATTTTCGTTATTTTGATAAATCTTGTCAAAATATGAACTTTAAATGCTTATAAAAAATAATTTCTATCTTTAATATTTAGAAAATGGGTATTTATCTTTAACACGATATTTTTTTTGTATTGATATTTATAGAAAATAAACTAAAAAATTGAAATTTGAAAATGTCTATTAATAGCTCAAAAATAGTCAAAATATTTTATTTAAATTATAACAAGTATAGAAAAATCTAAATAAATATTTGTAGAAAATTTCAAATATCTACTCGGTTAATCGTTTTAGAAATTACAATTTACAACTAAATAAGAATATCCGTTCCATGAGAAATTGTTAAATTACGCGTGAATATAAAAAAAATATTCGAAAAAATATGATATAAAAAAATAATTCGACTTTCCGGTTAACTAAATTAAGCCTATATTCTGAAATAATTTACACTAAACTTTTTTCACTCTAATATTATAATCACTCATAAGGAACATTGTAGGTAATATTTTTAAGTTTTTTGACCTACGCCTGGAGAACATTTTTTATCGACAATAAGTAAAAATAAAAAACTAATACTAATCAAAAATTTCTTATGCCTAAAAAATAAAGCTAAAAAAATGTCAAAATATTTAGAAAATGTTATAGTGTATAGACAATTCTAATACAAACATTCGGTGAAAATGTCATGTATATGTCTACGGCTATTTTTTCTTTAAGCTACACCGAAAAAACAAAATCAATTTTGTCGAAAACTTGTTTTGCGTATAAATGTAATTTATTTATTTATTTTTGTTTTTCCCGACGCTTTGAAAACTTCTGGGAATTTTCAATTTTGACCTCTCTAAATTAATATTACCAACTAGATTCACTTTTCAACCATAAATGATTCTGAAGTCGAAAATCAAAACATTACTTCGGCTAGGTACCCACTACCCATGAAAGGCGTGCGCAGACTTTTTTCGCATGGTATGCCGGTATATTTAACATACCTACCTAGCTCAATACAAAAAATAACTCCCCAAAAAATCTTAATAGGTACAAATAACTTGCCATATAAAGTAAATGGAAATTACCATGCATTTTATTTAGCTTATTTATTGGTTTTAGATATTTTAATATGAAAACTTGTACTGTGATTTCATTCCAATAAAGTATTAGCAGTATAAAAACCTACAGACATTTTATTACAGCCCCCCCCCCCCCC
>WHPZ01589348.1:5207-32856 GCA_016617965.1 Macrosiphum rosae | reverse complement strand
AATGTAATCACTTTGGTACGGGACAAAACTGATAACATAATCCGATTGATAACATTAAACAAAAGTTTAAAAAATAATAAAACCTACGTTCAATCAAAAAAAAAAAAATAATAATAATGAAGTGTTGCATTAAATTTAATATACATAATATACTGATATACACATAGTTATTAAAAAATATTATTATTTAATTTATTATTATTTATTACTAATTATAGCATATTTGTAGGTAAAAAAAAAAAATTAACTATTACTGACTTGAGCAGTATTTTTTTATTGATGTCTGTTTTTTTTTACCGTTAAAAGATCATTGATACATTTTTCGTATTTGTAATGTAATTCAAAATATGATGAGTGTTGTTGCACTCCCCTTCGTAATACTCGTAGGGCCTCTCTCATTTCAAAAGAACTTGGAGGTTTTTCAGAATCTGTTAGTGGCTCAATTTCTTCATTTTCAATTAGGTAAGAAAGGTAGATATCAATATGTTTACACATTTTTATCTTTATTATTTATTTTATATATATTTATTATTAGCCATTCGACGAAAACTTTTATCGTATGTTAAAAATACTCGTATATAATGATGATTTTATGACCTCAAACTGATAATATAATGCGGCGTATTGATTACAATAACCAATATAATTTACACATTAACGTATATATCCGGCCCGTACTTATACTTTTCGATAACAATAAACGATTGATAACATTAACCGTGAATATAATAAGCGGCGACCACTGTATTATTAATAAAATCCGTAGTGCTGACTTCACTACTATAAATATTATAGGCACTCTCAGGGGCCCATGATGACGTGGGAGTAGCAGCAGGATGACGTAGTACAGGGGGGAGGGGGGAGGGAGAAAGGCTGAGGGAGGCTCATGATGACGTAGGGAAGCGCAAGGAAGCGCAAGGAGTAGCAGGGAGTCTCTGTGTAGGGTTTGTGGGGTGGGAGACACATTATGGGCTCGGTGAGTGGGTGAGGTGGATGACTATGATGTGAGGAGGGTGAAGCAGGGGGGTATCCAGAATCGCTATTTCATACTACTATCAATTTCAATAACAACGATAGTTAGTTACGATTCACTTCACAAGAGCGCGGCTGAAATCAATGATAAGCGTACATCGTGTTCGACCGTGACCTAACCTAACATTTTCGTGTCGAGACCGTCGCCGGCCGCCGACAACCTGTACGCGTCGGTTCACGTAACCGTCACCTATGGAATATTAGTGTGAGGCCGGAAGACTGCTCGACTTACACGATCGGTTTGTACTTTTATCGTTGTGATCGGCACCGTTCGCGAGCAGGCTCATCGGCAAGATCGACTGCACACGCGCGACCGTGGAACATATTTCGGTGGCGATCAGTGAGAGTTACGAACAACGCCATCGCGACGGTCTGGTATAGTAACCCGTCCGCGCTCATTTCAACGCCGATTCGCCATCTTCTGTTTTGCGGACGTGTATGGTAAGTCGTAGCTAGCGGTTAGCGACAACATCTTTCGCTGCGGGTTATTCCGTTTTCGGGTTATCGTTTTGTTTACACATTATTGTTTATGCGATATTATTTCAATATTTATATTGTGCCCGAAGCGGACGTCCACGTATTACAATGTGTGCTTTCGACACTGGCGCTTATTTACTTTCAGTGCTTCCGCCTTCCGCTTATTGTTAGCGCTTTGTACCATTCGTTTAGTCATAAGCGCTCATAGGTAGTAAGCTTCTAGACAAACACGAATATTGATGGCTTGAGCGTTGTGAAATTATCAGTTTTTATTTACCTATGTTACACATTTTTTGTTTTTAAATTTGTAACTATTTTTTTAAAAACTTACCAAGACAGTCTCGAATTAATTAATTTCAAAATGAACAAATGCAAGTTACTTGTACCTGCCTACTGCCCACTGCGTAAAAACACAACTCAGGTTTATCACATAGAAGTTATACATAATGTTGTAAAGTTTATAATTTTTCCCAGGGACCATGCTGGCAATGCTAATGCCAAGTCACCGAAAGTGAAAATGTGAGGTTTAATCTGAACTTCTCTCCAACTACCCATTGTAACTTCTATAATATTGATATTTTATTTACATACTATAGATATGTAACAGTTTTGATAAAAGGAAGTTCAAAGTGCAACTTCCTTTGGACTCATAATTTTTATTTCCTTACAATAACACATTGTAACATCTTAAATAGACACTTTTCAACTAATCTGTTGATATAATACATACCTATATTACAAGTCATTCTTAATACTTATACTTTTTCAGTTTTGAATAGGTATATTAATAGAAAAAAACAATTTTAATGAGCTAATAATAATTTTTTATTATGAATAAGCAAAGAAATAAATGTATAAATCTTGTAATGTAATTAATATTTAAGTATAATGATTTAACTAGCTTGTTACAATATAACTATTCTCATACATATAATTAAAAAAATGTGTTATATAAAATAATAAAAGTTAAAAAAAAAAATCATAAAATAGGTATACTTATAATACTCTAGTAAATACTCAAAAACTACAAATGATCATTCGATATAACAATTGTAAATTGTCATCCGTTAGCTGTATTAATAATATTTAAATGAAAAATTACAGAATAATCTAGTAAATTAATCCTGTAATGAATAACAACTAAACTTAGAAAGATAAAACAAATACATAACAATAACTATAAAGATTATAGGTGTGTCATTATTATGAGTTATGACATTTTATAGTTGTATAGCATATTAACATTATATGCCCTAATAAAAATAAAAAAATCTACCAATATTAAAAATATTTGATAACACATATAAATTAATGTATTTATTATATTTTAATGATATATTGTTATCCCACTTTAAATATATTATTCAAAGGAGTGTAATAATGTCATAACAATAGCTTTAGATTTTGATATTTTGATAATAAAACATTTGAATACTATATCAGACAAGTTAATTTTAACAGGTTCAGATACATTAAGAGTATTTACACAAAACACATTGGTTTATTATAGTCTACAGGGGTTGAATATAATGGATAAATATGATTAAATTTACAATTATTAAACAATAATTGTTTGTCGGAAGCTTTTATAATTTGTTTTATTTCAGAAATTGTATTACAAGTTTACATAACATATTTGTCTTTAACTTTATTACAATTTAATAAGCTACTATTTACTTTTAATTCCTTTTAATATGTAAAAAAAGGATTAAATACTGATTGTTGCATTGGAATTTCATTTTTAAAAATTGATCGATCACAAGCTTCTTGTAAAGGAAACCTCGATTTCATTAGTTTTTTTTTTTTATGTCTTGCAAAAGTTTTCAAATTTGAAGGCACTAAATTTGTTAATAGCTCAGTGTAATTTTACACAGTCAGGTAAATGAATCAAATTGTGAACATTATAGTTCACAAATTCAGCACCATAATGAATAGGATAATCAATAACACATTTAGTTAATAATACTTTTGCTTCATCATTAAATAAATAACAAGTATTGTGACTTACTAAAAGTTGAATAGTACGGTACAATAGCATAAAATTGGAATATAAGGATTTTTTTAACTTGCCTTTTAAAACTATTGGCCCTGTGTATAAGACAAATATACAGAATTACCCTATAGGACTATATCTATAAAATCAGAAGGAATATAATTTGTTTGTACATTCTCGATACTAGAATGTATACCATCTAATTTGGTTTATTTCCCTTAACTCAAAACTTTAAAAAGTTTTTTTACCACTCCAAGACAGACAACATGCATTTAATCTAATGTAACAGTTGATACCATATCAATTGGTAAGTGTTCCAAATTTTAAAAACCTTTATGATAATCATCATCAATTTTTAGACGAAAACTATTATCTGTAAGACAAATTCACTTCCAAGTATATCATTCGACCTTCATAAGAATCCTCTTCAGTGCACATATTACAGCCAAAATAAGCATTGTGACCTTTAACATTTAATAAAAAGGCTTTTGCCAGCGCATCGCAAATCACTTGAACTAACGCAAAACAAAAATGTATTTTTTCTATTTGAATACCATAATTTAAAATTAGTTGAAGTTCATCAATAAAAGGTGTTAAAAAAGTTTCTATAAAATGAGGTTTTTTTTTATTACTGTAATAAATACCTGTAGGAATAATTAGTTTTGACATACAAGGAATATTAACAATTGACAATAAAATACACTTTTGGAAGGTTTAGCAATTGAGAAACCGTCAATGTTTAAGCCTTGTTCAATCATAATTTCTGCATTGTTGAAACAATTCTTGTAAGTTTAAGAATAGATAAAAACATTAAGTCTATACCGAGATGAATATATGAACCTGGATCTACTGATATAATATTGATAGTATATCATTCATACAATTGTGAGAAACATTGTATTTTGTAGCTAATTCAGATAATTTAGTTGTTAGTGTTTTATTTTTATTTGACATAATATGGTTTTCATCAAAATTGAGATCAATATCATTTGGTAAGATAATATTATTATATGGTGGAAAAATGTATTTATTAAAATATTATCATTACTGTTATTTATTTCTGAAGTTGAGGCATTTTCTTGAAATTGTTGAACTGATTTATATATTAAAGATGAATCTGTTGCTGTTGTTAAAGATGAAATGGTTGAACTTGAAGAATGAAATATACTTTTTAAATTGTCCGTTTTTAAGAACTAGTATAAAATAAATTTAATAATTGTAATAAATTTGTAACAGCTGTACTGGAAACTATATATACATCTGGCTTCTGTTAACATGTTTTATTATAATATACAAAATATTTAACATTTAAGTACATGCTGCCATATAATCTTACTCAGAAAATTAATTATTTTACCCTTTACAATCTCTAAAAGTATAAATTAATATTTAAAATTTAAGATTATAAATATATTAGCTACTATACCTGCTACTATACATGCATTATGTATATAATTATGATCAGCACTAGCTAATGTACTACTATTGTTACATTATTAAATTATATTGTGGTACCAATTGTATCATATTATTGGTATCTATAATATCTGTAAGTAATTTCTGTAATTCTAGCTAGTTTATTTAGAATTCTATTAACTTTCTTATAATATTATGTATACCTATCAGGTGTGAGTAGCCAGGAAAGAAGGTATTTTGGGAGTTAAGATACCACCTTTGGCTATATAATACATAACTATATTAATGTGTGAACAGCCCAGCTTCTACAGTTTTATTTAATATTAAATTAAAATACCATCCTTTAAAAAATCCTGGTTACGCACCTGCTATAATAGATGTAAATATAATATATATGTATATATATATATATATAGGTATTGTAATTTAATGGTTATTTTGAGTTATTGTAGCAATAATATAATAGAGGTATATACTATAATATATAATATATAATATATTTACCTAATAGTCAATATAGGTTACAAAAACAACCAACGAATCCAGTTTAGATACCAATGTATGTATATTATTAGTTATGCTAAAAGTGTAATGCTTAAGAGGGCGCTACACAAACTTACATTCTTCGTCTTACAAACACACGCCTCACATAGCAATAAATTGTACTCAAAGTATATCACGTTTAGCTCTGTTATTTTACAAATTAAAGTTAATTAACCCATTATAAAATTTAAAGGTAATATTATTATCTAGGCAATCTCATAAACTTTTTATTATATTTTAATTTCTAAGCGAGTTATTAAACTAGTATTTTAAAATTGTTTGTACATCTTAAAATACTCATAACTCGCTTTAAATTTCAAATATACCTACTACAAAGCTTATGACATTGCAGATATAATATTATTGCCTTTAAATTTTATAAAGGGCAAATCACTATACATTTTAAACTATCGGAACTAAACGTGATCTGCTGATGCGAGCAGTTTATTATCAGGTTAGTTAGGGAGATAATATATAGCCTAGTACAGCTTTGTAGTTGAAAAAAAATGTTTATACAGTGTACCTAAAATAGTATTGAAGTCATAGTTGATCATCCCGGATTTTTAGGAGTATTTAATATTTATTTAATAATATATTTTGGGGGGTTATTTTATTTATTTGTAAGGACAAACCGGCGTAATTGTACCTAGCTTTGTGAAATAATTCGCATATAATAATATAACTTGCAACCAAAGGCAACCATTAATAAGCAAAAAAAAAATTTCGACTTCCACCGTGAATCTTAAGATCCCTATTTTACCACCTCTTTAAAAAGCGAATATCAGAAATATCAGAAATAACCTAACCTAACCTTTCTTATTGCGTATCTAGATCAATAGACTTTGAAAGTGTATTGGTTTATGTTATCGGTGTATATTTTATCGTTTAAAATATAATTGGAGTATTCGTGTACGCGCGATGCATGAGATTATTTTTATCGATAAACTTCTAGGAACAATTCTTATCGTTGACCTTCGGACAAAAAGGATAGGTTACAAGTAGCTGGAAACCCGCGGGGCGCCGCGCTTCCTTATCGAGCAGCACAATACGTATTGCCGGTAGTTAATTATAATTGTTAATAACTAAACTAAAATGCAACATTTTTTAAAATCCTTTTTTGTTGCAAGGTGAAAATATGAGAAAAACCTCTATTGAAAATTTCAAGTTCGTACAGTGTGTAGTTCTTGAGTTATGGCGATGAGTGAATCAGTGGTATTTGGATTTTATTTGTATAGACAGATAACTATAATTAGAACCCATACAAATACAACCCATGGGCCACGTCATACACGCGCGTGTTTGGTATACTTACGTTCAGTTGTCTCGCTTGGTGCTATTTTATAGATTAACGTAGTAGTTGGTTTTTAACTACACAAGGTAGTTATTATTTAGAAATTCATAAAAACCTAATACAAGATTTTTCATTAGTTTGTCTACCTTTATCAAAAAAAGAAATGTCTACAAGAAAGTCAAATGAAATTTTTATGAGCTTTTAAAATCCATAATTTTACAACATATTATGGTCACTCGATTTTACATGTAACGAATTCTTATTTTATTGTAATTAAAAAACGAATGACTGTAATATACATGTACATTTTACTGAATGTTTATAATTTCATTTTCTATACTTACATAATATTATTTTTTTTTATAATTCGTTCTATATTATATAGGTATCATAATAGTATTATCAATCAATCGTTATTAAATAATAAATAAATCTGAACGTCTTAAAAATCGTTCAAATTCATTAAATATATAAACGTCGACGAAAATAATGAGTGACGTTCACGTATCGTTCACTAAATATGAACTCGAACGCATGAACGAGCGTTCATGAACGACGTTCTTTCCAAACACTAATTATTAAAAACGTGGTTTGTAATGGTAAAATAAAATAGATTCCCAGTAAATGTAAAATGATTTATATAAAATATTTTTTATTTTTTAAAAACAACGTGTTTAGAAATAATAAAATACAATAAAAGATAAATCACAATTGATTTTATTTACTATAATATTATAAAATACTATACATTTGTCACCTAACCTTGATGCTTCAATTCGTGATGGGAGTTCGCTATCTAGTACTATGTAGATAACAGTGGATACTGGATATACAGCACGTGAAACACGTAATGTTGCCTCGCCTCTTCGCCGAAGAGTTTTCGAGCGGCGGAGCCTCCGCTGCGTTATGACCTCCGTCTTATCAAGGCATCAAGCACAGTCTCATTAAAAGAATCTAGGACAAAATATCCAAATGTATCCGGTTTTCCGAAAATAAGTACATTACACTTTACTTTCTAATAAAATTAGCCCAAATATCAAATTATTTAATTATAAAAATATACCTAATATATAATAATAATATAAATATAAATTACGTTAGTTGTAATAAAAGAAAGAAAGAAGAAAGAAAGAAAGTTGTAATAATATCACAAAATATACCTACTTCACACGCATTAGTCAAATAGTCAAATAATATAAAATATATTTTTTTATGAATATAGTATACACATTACAGACAATAAAATAAAATATTCAGTAATTGGCTAAAAAAATGACTACCTACACTATTTTCTGAAAATTTAGGAGAACGTTTTTAAAAATATAAAATTTAGTTTAATTTCTTATAAAATTAGCAAAGCATTTAAAAAATTTGGAATGTCCCTACTTCCATCATTTTATTCTTCGCAAATATATTTTATTATATTATATGATTTATTTTATTTTTAGAAGGTGGTCTAATGGTACCCAGTTGACTTTAGTTTAGTCTGATACATTCTTATGCCGCATCTATTAGTAATCTTAGTATATTATTAGAGTATTTGACTAATGTTTGGGCAATATATTTTGTGATATTCGAGATAATTTTATTAGAAACTGAAGTGTAATCTGATATTTTTCGTAAAAACGGATAAATTTGGATATTTTGTCCCTTTGACCGATTACAGGATTACCCATTAAACACACGAATTGTGGCAATTAATAAATTAATGAGGAATTTAATTAAGAGGACGCTACGGGTTGCCTCCGTCTTACAGTAGTTAATTGTACAACATGGCAAAAACCGTTTTGCGTGGTATAGAACCACTGGGACTTTAAGAAGACGCCACCCTCTCATGTGTTGTCTCCGTCTTACAAACGCGTAACATACTAAATTTACGATCAGAAGTTCAAGTTTTATGTCGTTAGTTTAAAAATTAGAGCGAGTTGACCTATTATAAAATTTAAAGGTTAAGATTATTATCTAGACAGTGACATAGTGACATTTTTTTTTTTTGTATTACTTATACGTAACAAGTTCTTATTGTTTCAAAATCCATTAGTTTTTGTGTTTTTCATACTTCAACAACTTTTTTTGTAGTTTTGATATTGAATAAATAAAAACAATATTTCACAGCTAAAGTTCTCCTTTTTATGTGGTGGAAATTGTATTTCTTAGTTATTATTGTAATATTCTCTGTTCTTTCCAACGCCAAACAGTTTTTGCTATGTCTTACATTTGTAAGACGGACTCAACACATTTGGCATGCTACATTTTAGGATGGCAACCAGGTTGCGATTCTGACATGTGTACCTATGTTGTTAAAATATTACATATGAATTGGATTATAATTTATACATTGTGTAAGTTCAATACTATATTATAAGGTACTGCTACTTAATGAGAGTAGTCCACTTAAAGTATTATAATATAATATTGATCTACAATACATAATAATAATTAATAAAAGACAATATATTAAGAGGTAGCTTCACCCACATGCTTTCTCTCTGTCTTACTAACTCACAACATACCAAATTGTACCCTCAAAAAATCACACTTCGCTCTGTTAGTTTAAAAATTAGAGTGAATTGCCCTATTATAAAATTTAGAATTAAGAATATTGTCTAGAAAACCTCATATGGTGTTTTTTATATTCTAATTTTAAAGTAAGTTAGGTATGAGTAGTTATATTAAAATTATAAATTATTAATGTATAATGTACTTCATATTTACTTAATGCATCTAATTTTATTTAGTACATAATAATTAAAATACATTTTGTTAATTTAGGTACTTATTTTGTTCTTTATTTTAGAATTGAAATTTATGATTCAATATGTCTGAACCTAACATTATAAAGGAGTCTTCATCGGATGAGGAAGAAACAATAGCCACCATTAATACAGGACCTTCTGCACGCCCTTCATCACCAGAATCACAATGTTCAATTTGTCTTGATGAATTAACCAATCCTAGTCATACTGATTCATGTTTGCATTCATTCTGTTTTGAATGCATACGACAGTGGTCACTTGTAATTTTAGTTAAACTTAAATAATTATTACCTAGTTGTTAATGTTAATTATATCATATTGCATCTTAAATAGAATTTTACTGTAATAAACTGTTTTTTTCTCCTTATAAATATGAAAGTTAAGTAAATTTAATTTGTTAAGACATTTACTTTAATTATTAATACCATATATTTTAACGAACAATGAATTTTATCACGGTAATTTATATTTGTATTAAGGGGACCATGATAGTTTAAAAAGTAACAATACTGAATTTAAATTTAACTTCAGAGAAAATGTAATTTTAATCGTCTGAAGTCTTTATTTAGTACAATCGAAAAAAATCTAATATAATTTATTGATTTATTGATTTAATGCAAATAATTAAATAATTAATTGGATTAATTAGGAATTTCTTGAAAAGTCTTAATCACAACGGTTATGTTTTTGTATGTTATAATTTAGAGAGAAGATTTTTGTCCACTATGTCATGCAACTTTCCATTGTATTTATCATTCTTTAGATGCTATGGGCGTC
Organism: Macrosiphum rosae; assembly: GCA_016617965.1. Taxonomy (NCBI): domain Eukaryota; kingdom Metazoa; phylum Arthropoda; class Insecta; order Hemiptera; family Aphididae; genus Macrosiphum; species Macrosiphum rosae. The sequence continues at coordinate 22,571 of WHPZ01589348.1, read as the reverse complement.
TACAAAACACATCATGTTCATTTAATGTGGTAAGAAACACATTATTTTAAAACATTGATATATAATGTGGTATTCTTGTTGTATGCGGTCTACCGTACACTTTTCATTTACCAAGTCAACGATTAAACTTTATCCTGATCAAAGTTGTTAATTATGTTACTTACTGTTGGCAAAAATTGTCATCTTAAATATTTAGTCAGGGAAAAATACTATTATATATTTTTAAAGGAAAATTGTCTTAAAAAAACGATAAAGATGACTCATTTGAATGTTTTCTTATAGACATCAAATCATATTGTAATATCATAAAAAATTTAAAAAAAAATTATTGTGTATGGAATTTAATAACTAAATAATATTATGCGACTTATGCGTTTGTGTATTATTGAATGATATGTTTTACTAGATAATATTTATATATATTTTTTCAATATTATTTCTATATTAATTAAGTACCGTAAAATGGGGGTAACGCCGGACAGAATTTGTTATTTTTTTCGAATATTTCTGAAAATAATGAATTTAAAAGTCTTTAAAAAATGTTCAATACATGAAGGAAAATAATTATGAACTCCAAAAATTATATTTGTTTTATTTGACCTTCTATATAAACAGCAAAATAGGGTAACACCAGACACCCATATAAATTCATAGAAAAACAATATTATATCATCATAGCTGTTATCTCCGGCCGGATTATATTTCACTTTTTTTAAAAAAATACTTATTAATGTTGAACAATACATTTTTTCGTTAAACTTTGTTAAATAAATTTTAATAATAGAAATTTACAAATTCTAATTCATATAAAAATGAAATCAATTAAAAGTCGGTTTATTGATCGAAATCTTTAAAAAAAATATGTTGAATTAAAAAATTAAAAAACTTAAGAAATACTAATTCATATTATATAAGAAAAGAACTAAATAAAACTTGTAATTATTGTTACGCTCTAAATCAATTGTGTCAGAAGTTACATTTAAGATACCACTTTTTTTAAATTATCAATGCCACTTCCTAGATTTCTTAAAATTTTCTTGTATTGATTCTTATTTATAGTGTACAAAGTTAACAAAATCATTAAAAACCATTCAATAACATTAACACACAATTTTTTGTGTCTATTATCATTTTTTAATTTAAAAATAGAGTATTTTCAATTGATAATATTATCTATGTAATTTAGAGTTAGTTAATATCGATCAATGTATCGTTTTTCCTATAATATTTTGCGATAATGTTCTCAATTTATCAATTTCTTTATTCAAAAGATCCAATATAAATAAAAAACTATTTTTTTCCGAATTTACCCAGTAAATCCGGAGTTACCTCATTAATGGTATTTTTTGATATTTTAATTAAATATAAAATTAACGTGGTAGATTGCACATGATGTATAGTAACGTGAGGTAGACCGCATATGACAAGATTACCTATACTATTTATATTTACAATATTTTTATTACTATGTTTGTTTTTTTAGTTCTATTGAAATCAGCTCAGAAGATGACAGGTAAGATACAAGTAGTTTTTAATTATTATTTAATGATTATTTAACATCTTTTTACTATTATTTGGCATTAAATATATAATCTAAAGTATCGACAGATTATAATATTTCTATTAGTTTCATTATTCAATCTGTCGATACTTTAGATTATAATATTTTAATTCGTTAAAAATGTGTCAATGATCTACTTATTATAAAATTACCTATACTCATTACTCATTTAGAATATGAGTTGGAACACCAGGTGGCGGACGATTGTTCATGTTTCTCATATACAAGCATATCATAACCACGTTCAGGAACTGGTGTACTTTGATTCTGAATAGAGTATAGAAGCAAACTTTTTTTCGTTATTTTAATCATATTATAAATAATAATTAATAAAAATAATAATAAAATATTAATATTAATAGAATTGGGCGAATTACTTATGTACTTCCTTAAGAAAATCAAAGTGTTTTAGTGAGCCTCTTATAATGTTTTTAAATTTATAAAGTTTAATGTGTTATGATTAGACGAAATTGTTTTACAATACAGGATTTATCAAATGCTATATGGTTGTAAAATGTATCAGTTAATAAACAAATATTCATTGTTATCAAATATTGATGAACAAGAAGTCATAATATTATTGTTATTAATTATTATGTATTATGTATTATGCATTATGTATTATGTATTATTACCAAAGATGGATTCATCAAATCTAAATACCTCTAAAGTAATAATGCTGTACTACAACAAATTAAAATAGAAAATAACACTGAATGAGATGCTAAATATAAAATACTGACAATATTAAATTTGTTAAAAAGCTATGTTAGAAAAGCAAGAATATTTGCAAGCAACTGCGTAAAAATACATGGCAGGTGTAATTTGGATTATATAAAGCGTAGTACCTACACATTTATTGTACATTGAAATTCCTAGATTAAAAATGTGTAATAATATTTTAAATATGTAATTAAAAAATATATTACCTAGATAATGTTATTAATAATACTAGTGGAATTCATGAATGATTCCTATAGTCTGTTACAACGATAGGAAAAATGCATTGATAGAGTATTGCTAGGACACATTGCAGAAAATTAAAAATATCAATAAAATACAGCAAATTATTTTTAAATTGTTTGCTCAAATATATTATGTTAAATCTCCTGAATGCCAACTGTCTCTATAATATACTACACATATTATAGTTGAATGGTGTTTTGTATATTAAAATATTTGTTTATAAAGTATCCTACTATACATTGTGATTCTTTTATCATTGAACGCTCATTATTTCAAAAAGCATAATTCATCAGATGTCAATAGATCTTTTAGTAATTATTGACACATAAATGTAAATGCCCAATCGAAATTCATCAAAAATTAAACCATACATGAAATATATTTCAAAAATGTAGATTCCCATTTGAAATCTCAAAGTTACCCATCAAATCTCCCTTTTAATTAATGAAAAATTGAAATAATATCAAATTCATCTAGTACATTATAATATGTATTATGATTATAAACTGTTTTTACATAGGACTAATTTTACTAATTTACATATTTCATAGTGAAATATACTAGGTATTACATAACATTTTAAAGACCCTGTACTTATATCTTTCAAATCCTCTATTTGGGTATAACCTTAAACAATAAATATTCCACATTTAGTACGATAATCTTAGATCATATACTATTATTATACTTGTATATGATCTAAGACGATAAAAATGGCAAATCCGCCTAATCAAATATCACTGTTTTGCTCTATGTTCAAAGGTATGTAGTAGGGCCATGGGGATTACACGTGAATATGCTATATGTGACAGTAATGTCCAATTATATAAAATATGATATTATGACAATAAGTTATTGAAACGAGGTAGGTAAAATGATTATCACTATTATACCTTGGGTTCAAACGATATCTAGTTTATTACTTTTAACTTCTGGTATTTATAATTGATAAATATTATAATGACCAGTGCCACATCACCTTCAGTGAGAACTGTGTGACACCCTGCAACTAATAGTCTTATTAGTTTATGGAATTTTTTTTACAGGTTGTCATTTGAAAATCTATTGTTAATAGTGGTTTACCTAATAAGGGTGAAAAATATTTGACATTTATACAATTAATGTAGAAAAGCAGGAACTAAAATTTGAAAAAAAGTCAATACTTTTTGAAATAATGAGTTTTTAACGATAAAAGAATCACCTGTATATAAAACGAATCAAATAACTAAAATAATTTTTATGTTTTGTCTACAATTTTCACTGATATGAATTTTCTTTTGAATATTGGCAGTGATGAAAGTGATGGAACGTCATTCAATATACTGGAGAGCATGTATTATAATTCATTACAGCCAATGTTGGGTATTTATTATAATTTTGTTAAGTGTCCAATGTGTTAGCTCTGTCTTTCAATTAATGTACATGGCAAAATTTATACTTTCAATCTATTATTTTTGAAATTATATTGAATTGACGTATTATAAAATTTAAAAGTAAGATTATTATCTAAATTCTAGAACATCACGAGATATCATAAAGGTATTTTAATTTTAAAACAGTTATGATCATTTTAAGATATACAAAATATTAATTTTAAAATGCTCATAACTTGCGCTTAAATTAAAATGTCAATAACAGTCTCGGTGGTGCCCTTCATCTCACCTATTAGGTCAATTTTACTCTAATTTTAAAAATAACCAAGTAATATGGATTATTGTGAGAGGAAAGTTTGCTATGTTGTTTGTTTGTAAGACAAGAACAATACATACAGGTGTGGCATCCTTTTAGCTTATATATCTCAACATTTCTTTTAACTTTCAGGTCAAGTAAGGAGAACTCGAGTTTATTCTAACAATTGGTGGGCTGAACCATTACAACATACAACTGGCCGTATTAGAGATATTAGCCCAGATTTCTATAGGTAAAATTAAAAAATTAATTAATTTTCCATTATAAATTAAAATTGTACTCTACTACCTAACCTAGTATTATAATGCTTTTATTTTATGTTATATGTTTTTATTATTATTATTATTATTATTATTATTTCATATTCTCCAGATATTATTTAAAGTAAAATATGTATTGAGAGAGGTTACAAATACTGAAATATGCTATCAGTGCTAAAATCATAATTCCCATGTGATACTATCAAATATCAACTATCAAATAATTACTCTATGGTACAGCCAACATATAATCGTACCAAATATTTTACAACATATTTTCTTCAAAAGTAATGGTACTGGAAAATAGACCCTGTTAGCGCTTCAGAAAGATATACAGTACAGAAAGATATTGGGAACAGCCTCTCTATACAAAATAATTCATTATAATGATCACTTATTGTAGCGTAATTTGAAGATAGGTATTTGTCCCCGTCAAAATTTTTTATAATTTTGGAGAATTATAATATTGTGAATATTATACTATTAACTTATTTTCAGAATAATAATTAATATTCATAGTATTTTAGGTCGAATATATATATATATAAGTAAAATTAAATTAGACTATTCATGTGTATGATAATACATGTATATTATTATGTAAGATAGGAATTGTATTGAGATAAAAATATAAGTAAAAATTATCTTGTGAGTGGTTTTTCAGTTGTATTGAATGTTCAACCTATTGCCAATCTTTTTCTAATTAAAAACCGAAATGATTCCAATGGATTCTTATAAACTAAAGTATAACAATTTAATTTTTACAACATTCATCAAGATTACAAAAATTAGACAACTGTTTTGTAGTAAAAAATGTATAAAATGTTCAATTTTGATAGCTAAAGATTGAAAATGTTTAACAAGATGTACCCCTACCAGATGTTTTTATAGATATTTTAAGTTTAGTTTTGATTGAAATTAGAAATTTAAACAAAGTATAACAATTTTAGTTGCATTAATTTAATTCAAAAACATTATTTATGGGAACTTAAAAGTTTTACGTATATTATCAGATTTGCTATTCCCAATTACATTTTCAAAATATTTATATTAAGAGGACATGTTACCCTCATGTTTTGTCTCCGTCTTACAAGTGCGTAACATAGAAAAATTGTACGCAAAGCAGAACACTTGTAGCTCCGTTAGTTTAAAAATTATAGTGAATTGACCTCTTATAAAATCTAAAGGTAAGATTATTATCTAGACAACCTCATGGGCTTTTAATTATATTTTAATTTTAAAGCCAGCTTCTAGTATTTTAAAATTGTAAATTGTTTGTATATTTTAAAGCACTCATAACTCGCTTAAAAACTAAAATATAATAAAAAGCTCATGAGGTTGTCTAGATAATAATTTTACCTTCAGATTTTATAAGAGATCAATTTACTCTAATTTTTAATTTAACAGATACACATGTTTGGCTGAGCATAAAATTGTCTATGTTATGCACTTGTAAGACGGAGTTACCACATGTGGGTATCACATACTCTTAATTTAAAGCTGCTACTATTTTATACCCTAAACTTATTTACACTGTCAACTAGTCTACGATAAGGTGGTATTTTCTTATAAGTTAATAACAATAACAAAATAATTTAATTTAAATTTAAATTTAAATTTTAGTACCTATAACAACACTTATGTAACAGATCTACTCCAGTTAGTTTTAATATAGTCAGGTGCACCTAAGTGGCAGACAGAGTTGTTATTATAATGGACACTAAAATTAAGTTTTACATGAGCTTAATTTATCCTAGATCCAGGGTACTCACCTATCAAAACTTAAAAAAATTTAGATTATTTCAGTTAACAAATATTTAATGATAATATGGATATAGTTTAAAAGTACTCCGTTAGTATAATATGACAACCCACCATATCTCATTGCTGAACTAGTTATTTATGTTGTGCGGTGCAGATCTGAACTTCTGGACAAAGTACAGTAATTTGGTCTGTGTTGTACCATAGGGTAGTTATTAACTTTGCCTCTACCTGGAAACTTTTTTGCTCAAAATTTATGTTTGATGCAATTCATATTTTTATTCTTTCAGAAATCATCCATTCGAATTGAGTAGACTACATACATTTATCCTTAGAGATATTGCTGCCATAAGGGACTGTCTAGGATTAGAGAATCAGGCAATGCCTGCGGTGAGGGAAACTTATATAACTATGGCACGTTCTGTAATGCAATCACTTTTAAATTGTGACATAAGACAATTATATACGATTCACAACATAACGAGTTATCTGGATGGGCATGCAGTACATTTTGGCCATGAATTGTACAATTATGCTATTAGTCAATTTGGGATAATTCAGTATGATGCAAATTTTCTACATATTTATCGTCTGTCTGCTACTGAAACGCGAGTAAAACATACAAAATATTGCAAATAATGAGTTATTGTTAATATAAATGTATGTGAATTTTCCTAGGAATTATTGCCAGTTTACAATATTGTACAGAATTTAGAAAATGAAGAAGTTCAAAGGCCAATGATAGATATCAATGTTCGTTGTAACACCAATGACTCTGATGATGTAAATCACTCCTGTTTTATACCTAATTCTGCCTCCGTAGACCGACCATCTACATCTACTGGAATTCAAGATTCGTTAAATCAACCAAACAATGGGTAAGACAAATTTAAAATTTTACTCTTATATAATATTATTTAATACTTTTATTTTGTTATATGTTTTATTATTATTATTATTATTCCATATTCTTCAGATATTATTTAAAGTATATTTTACTCCCATAGAATTGTATTCAAAATCACTTTATTTCATTCCATTTCTAGTAACAATGACTCTGATGTTGTAATTATAAAACACATCATCCGTCCAACCGAACCACTTAATTCTGCCTCTGTAGACCAACCATCTACATCTACTGGAATTCGAGATTCGTTAAATCAACCAAACAATAGGTAAGACAAATATATAATTTTACTCTTATATAATATTATTTAATATTTTATTTTATGTTATATGTTTTATTAATCTTATTATTATTCCATATTCTTCAGATATTATTTGAAGTATATTTTACTCCCATAGAATTGTATCTAAAATCACTTTATTTCATTCCATTTCTAGTAACAATGACTCTGATGTTGTATTTATAAAACACATCATCCGTCCAACCGAACCACTTAATTCTGCCTCTGTAGACCAACCATCTACATCTACTGGAATTCGAGATTCGTTAAATCAACCAAGCTCTAGGTAAGAAATTATTGTATATATATGGTATATATAATTACTAATAATTAGGGCTGTGAATTTGTAGGAAAGTGCTATTTTTTTTTTGGTGATTGTGAAATGTTGCTTTGTAAGTACATCATAAAATGTAACTACGAATCCATTTATGAAACTTTTAATTTGCATTTTTTTAAGTTTTTAATGTTTTAAGCCATATTTTCTTTTTTTAGTACATTTTCTATTATTTTTAATAGGGAACATTTTTTTATGTAAGACATGGCAAATTGTTTGTACAAAAGACTCATTGGTAAAACATTAAGTTCTACATAATTATATTTTGTGGATCCGGATTATACTATAATTATTGACAATTTTTTTTTAAGGTTTTGTAGTGCATTAAATGCACAGCCCTGCTTATAATTAATTGTATTTTATTGTTCATTTGAATTGATATAATTTAAGAAGACGAAAAAATATTCTCACTAACTATTAATTATTCTTCTAGTTTTCAATCTGTTGATGTTGGTTCATCTTCATATTTATCTCGCATAAGAAGAGAGAGGTGGAATTCAGATTCTTCATCGGACGATGAAGATTCAATGATTGCTATTCGTGGATCTAAAACTGCTCGTAAAAAATCTCAGGATATTATTAACAAAAACAAGAAAAAAAGAAAATGTATTGAAAAAAAAGAAATTAACACCAAAATCCCCAATAACAACGGAAATTGTTCAAATTTAGAATCATCCTCGACTTCAGGAGAAACAGATACCAATTAACAGCTATTCTACTGATATAGTACTATGAACAATGAGCTAGTATTAATTTGTCAAAAGTAATGTATTAAGTGTGTAAGTAAATTTATGAGCAAAAAATAATACAATTAATATCATGTATTTTTTTTAATTTACTCAACCAAAATGTTAGGGATATGTTTATATATTATATATCATTATATTTATATAATGTGCATTATTGTTATCATAGTAGATATACATATATAATGTTTGTAAACAATTACATATTTTTTTTAATTTTTCTAATTAAAATAGAAGTTTAAATTAGTGTGTTTTATGCTTTAAGTAAAACCAAATATATGATAATCTTAATACATTAGGTATAAAATAGATTTAATCAAATATTTTGTAAAATAATATTATAAGACTAATTTAAAGACATTGTATTCTTATTTGCTTTGTTATCGCCACAATAATTTAAAAAAAAATAAATCAGTGTAAATCCACATTAAATTTATACACGCTATAGTATTAATTTTTGAGGTAGAGTTGCTGACATACTGTCTCAGAAGTTTTTTCATGGTACACAATAATTTACCAATGAATTATAATTTGAAACATAGGTAGGTTCATAACAATGACCATGCATTTTCAAGCCTAACATGATCAACCTTATAATTATTAATATTATTCCGACCACCTCGTCACCCCCTTGTCTACGCAACTGGGCGCAGCAACGCGCCCGGCATCGCCGTGTAACCGCGCAGGCGATGCGTCCCGGTATACATCGCGTCATGGCGTCTGTACGCTCCGGTTGGCAGCACATGTGGCTTCAGAAGTATTCTGAAAGCCCTTTTAACTCGGTACCCACAGTACGGTGGTAAAGTATGTCTGACTTATGAAGCTATATACGATAAGTAGCACGGGCCGGGGGTTAGACATGCGAGTGTCCGCCCCCGGAATGATTCTCAGTGGAGGGAGTGCCATAGAAACTGGGTGGGATTCGTGTGTTTTTGTAGCTTTCACTAGAGTAGAACGCCGGGATGACCGGACCCGGCGGATTGGCTCCGGTAGCAGCGCCGGAACGATCCCACGGTAAACGGGTTGCGGCAACCGTGGCGGAGCAGTCCGCCGCTGGCTGAGAATAAAAAGGTTCTATGTCACAATATCCAATTATTAAGTAGATAAATTCTTAACTTTAATACCCAATATCTTTTTTTCAGGTTATCCTATGAATATAACCATAATTTTAATGAATAAATAAAAACAATTATTTTCAGATACATTGTTAATATTAAGTATTAGACATCCACACATATCTTATATAACCCATAAAACTGGAAAAAAAGTGTATAAGAATAAAAAAGTTCTGTGTATAGAACCTTTTTATTCTTCCAACTAAATTATATGATACCTATACATAGAACTTTTTTCTTTTTTTTTGTAATTCTATACAATATTTTTACTTCTTATCAGAGTTACTGACACATGCAACATCAATATTTATAATGAGATTTGTTTTTACATTATTTTAATGTTTAATCGAAAACAATTATTAAAAATTTGAGCGAATAAATAATTAAATTACTTAATGTACCTACCTAATTTTATTATTTTAATTATATTGCAGATTGAGACTATATTATAATTTATAATAAGTAATATCACATTATCACATCATCGTTGACACGTCTTAAAAAACCTTAAAATAAAATTATAAGTATAATGTATAAATAATAAATAAATTAAAAGTGGACCTCTTCATTCTCAGCCCGCGCCGTTTCGATTGCTTGGATGGGAGAAATCTCGTCCACTCACCTATGTGGCTCGTAAGTATAGCTCAGTGCTAATACACAGTCCGACAGTTGTAACGGCCGCGGCCATCAAATAGTAGGTAGACATCATTGTACCTTGTTGATATACAATTTGAATTCAATGATATAATATCATTGTATACGAAAAACGATTCTGAGCAGAGACGATTTGTCAGTGTGGATATTTTATATTAAATAGATATTGTTATAACTTATTATTAAAACGGTAACCTGTAAGTTGAATTAATATAATTATAAAATTACAACAAAATAACTAAAATCGTTATTCTTGGTTATTTAATATGTAATTTCGTCCAAATTTGAACATAAAATAACTATAAAAAAACCGTTATTTTATATTTTTGAGATTTTTTGGTTGAATATTAACTTAATTAAGTAGAACCTATGTATTTCTTATATTTTGCAACTGATTTTGTAAAAATATACCAGGAGTATTGTGTTAAATTGTCAAGCTTTTTTACCGAACAAATAAAATTTAATTGACATCTATAGAAAAATATAAATAATTTAGTTATTATTTTTAAATTTCTATTTTTGTGCCTTTCACCACAGTTTGGGACAGTAAAACTGCATCGACTTTCTTTAACAGTATCTTGTTTGATGGGTAAGTGAATATGGTGGTGCATTTTGGAGGTCAACTTTTAAAACTCTCAATAGGTAGTTATCAAAAGTGCCATTAATAACAACATAAAATTCAAGGAAAAATGGGGAATTTTGACATAAGTTTTTGACAAAATGGATTTTGGTTTTTGGTGCAACTCCAAAACAAACAAACGTATATACATGAAATTTTTACTGGTTGTTTATATTTGCTTTTTCTATAAGTACTATAAGTATAAAATTTTCAAAATATTTTGATTTGTTTAAACTGTTTAGGAATATTTTCAGTTTCACAATTGTATTTGTCTTTTTCGACGAATGTTAGTAAAACATTAATTGTTAGGTAAAAAAGTTTGGAAATTTAATACAAGACTCCTACTTTATTGTTACAATGACATTTGAAAAATATCAAAATTCTTTGGCCAAAGTATTTAAAGTTCAAATCTTGACAAAATACGGAAGAATCAAGAAAACTATCTAATTATTTTGAGTTGAGAATTCATAAAAATGTTTAGTTTTTATTCTAAGATTTCAAAATTTTATAGAAGATTATTCACAAGTTTGTCTTTCTTTATCAAAGAAAAAAATGTCTACCAGCAGATCAAATTACATTTTTATGATCGTTTGCAGTTCATATTTTTACAAGATTGGATATTCACTCGATTTCTCGTGTAGCGATATTGTTATTTTCTCGTAATTCAAAAACGAATAACTGTAGATACATGCATATTTTACTGAATGTTTATATTTTTATTTTCTATACTATATTACAATTATAACTCATTGTTAATGTTAATTTCATCGTGATATTTATTTAGTGAAGACCTAACATTTAACTGTTGTTTGTTGCTGTATGATTTAAAATTCATCGCGTTTTTTATTATTTTAAGCAAAAAATGTCAAAAAAATTGACAAGCGATTAGCAAATATTTTTAATCGGATCTAATGAGACACAAATTCACGGTTCCAAGCTTCCATCAAACGGTGAAATGCTATTAGTATTTTTTTTACAATAATCGAACTGTTAACCTTGTTATTAGAGAAAGTACACCGTTATAATATGTGCGTAAATGTCAAATATTTTGGTAGAAAGCAAGAATTACTTTATAAATGAATAGCTTAGTTATGTTAGGTTAGGTTAGAAACATAGTGTACTTATACTTAAAACTTAAACTATACAATATAGTGAGTTCCCAGGTTTTCTTTAAACGCACATTTATAAAGCGAGATGTGGAGTTGTACCTCCTACAACCATATCCCTCCAAGTGACGGACTATGTTAGACATAGGTACTATTCATAATGTTCGAAATCTATGGTCTACTCAAGATTTATCCTGCAAGTCATATATTATCCACTGTTGATGAAAGCATATGTTACCCGCAGATGCAATTAGAAAATTTTATAAGTACAAGTTTTACAGTCAAACCTTGAGTAATAAAATAAATAAGAATGTATTAATATATAAAGGTAGGTATTTGTATAAGTCGATAAAAGCACTGATAATTTTATTTATTATGTTTCATGTAACAGAGGATCGCACCAATAACATCGCAATTAATTTTTAATATTTCACATACACATATCTTACTTTAAAATGAAAATATTGATAGATCGCCAACGTTTAAGTACAGATAATATTCTTACCTGAAAGTATGATAATAGGTCAATTCACTATAATATTAAAACTAAAAACACACTATTGAAACTAGTGAACCGAAATTTGCTATGTCGTGCGTGTGTGAGATGGAGACAACAAATGCATGGGTAGCGTCCTCTTAACTACAAATGATCAAATACAGATATTATTCTTATGAAACATGAAGAAACATAATTATTACAGTAAAATATCCTATTTTTTTTTTAATATTTCTATATGGAAAAAATATAAAAAAATTTAAAAAAAGGAAAAATACCCAAAATATTTACCTACTCGTCGGGTATTTACCCACGGCACATTACTAATCACATCTATTATTTGGAACGCTATTGTTTGAATTTGATTGAATATTTCACACTTCTTTCGATTCGAAAAAAAAAGGAAACGGGGAAGTTCTGGCCCATACATTATCTCCCTTGTCTAAAACACTGAAGTCTGAACACAACATCTTTAAAAATGTAAGTTGACATACCGTCTACGCTCAGAATCGTTATAAGTATATTATTATTAATATAATTAATAATGATTATCATTTATCATTTAATTCGAACTTATCACATCCATTAGTCATTAGTAATGATACTTCGACCTACACGATGACTAGCTGGTAGTAGGAGGTAGCCTCAAGTAAGTACCTACTCAACTATTGACACCTACGACCCAAGTACCATACTGCAGTAGAGTGGGTTCCACGGTTTTTTAAATTTTTTTTTTCGTAATTTAAACAGTAAAGTAGGTACATATTATGTAAAAAGCCTATTTGATATTTTGATTCTGTATTTCTGTGGGTTTTTGTATCCTTTTATTCAGATAACCTTCGTTGATTAAAATCTAAGAAAAAATATATGTGCATGTTACTCATGTAAACAGGAAAAATATAATTGATAAGAAAAAAATTGTGATAATGTCATAACGATGTCGTAAGCTCTTATACTGATGATTGACCTCTAAACGTATTTTAAAGTTATTCTATTTTGTTATTTAATTGTATTCAGAACATTCTGAAGTTCAGTTTACAGTCTTACAACCCCGAATATATATATTGGGTGATACTTCATTGTTTTTTCTATGGTGTAACAAACAATATAATGAGAATCATAAATTACTTAAAAAACTTTTAACAATGTCCAATCTAAATGATGAATCTGGAACTGCAGCGTCAGATAATGGTAAGCGTAAATAAGTTTATCTGTATTTCTTGTCGAATGTCTTTACTTTCACAAATTGGAAACAGATAGTAGAACGGCAGTGCCAGTTGCTAGTCGTCGTATGAGCCTTGCAGCTGATTTTATGATGCAAATAGAGCGTAGAGCAGCTGAAGGTTCAGGCATTTTTCGAAGCATCGTGCACAACGTAGTTGAAGAACTACGACCAATAATTACAGTGGCACGCCACCTCGTTCTTTGGTCACCACAACCGCTTGGTCCTAGTTCATCTGTACGCTTGAGTTTGCCTACCTGGTTGAATTTGAACACCAACAATGATCACTTACTTCTATCTCCACCCAGTATAACAGAAACAGAAAACCAGAACTTAATAACTGCAGGTATCATCTGTATAATATTGACCCTTTTAAGAATTATTATCTAAAAGTAGAATTTATCCTATTGAATTTTATAGGAGAGGTTAGACTGGTCGCAACAACTCCAGTATCACAAAGACTGCCTTTGACTACTCAAGGATCACTTACTGAACCAAACAATGATGTAGCAGCAGATATAAATTTATCGGGCTCAGATTTACACGTAGAACAGCTGCCTCAAAGTCCAGGAGGATCTAATGAATCTAATAATGATAACAACGAAAACGGTAAGTTATTTGGATTATAAGTTAATTCCAGGGTGACCTTAACCGCTAATTATTGATTCGGTTCCATAATGTGATTTTTAACTTAATTTGCGATAAACGTTAAATCAAGCTATGTTCAACAAACGGTTATAGATGTAACTTTATAAATTTAATGGTTCACCGTACATTTTACTAGAAAAACGTTGAAACTGTTCATATTTTTTGAAAATTTCTCCAAATAAACGTCAAAAAATTTTAAGTTCTTAAACCTAATAAACGTTGTTAAGTTATTCTTTCTTGAATATTTAATCAAAAGAAAGTTATAGAGTGATATGATACAATTGTTGAATTGCTATATGTTAAAGTTTGTAAGAAAGAGACAATAAGGGCAAGCACTAAATAAAATAATATTTTGTTAAATTATGCCATGTATATCTACATAAATAAATTATAGAATACAAATACATTTATGAACGGTTTTAAAACTAAGATTATACATTTGCATCTGAAACTTATTATTAACTATACTTTCATATTAGTTAAGCTTTATACCGTACAAGTACTTCAGTACCTTATAATTTCTATATACGATTTACATTGTTTTTTTTTTCTATGTTTCATACATTTTATTTATTTATAGTATTTACTGATTATTATTCATTTACAGTATAAATTGATTATTATTTGTTTATTATTATTGTTAATTTATGTATTTTGTTACTATATTATTACTCATAATAACTTATTACCTATATTATCATCATAATATATTAACAAAAGTAAATGATCGGCTATTGGATTTATTTTGGCTGAAACTTTAGTTTTTTCAAAGTTACATGATGCTGTTGGGGTATATTATTAATTCTTATCTTAGTTATTAGTAAAGATAGGACTAGATGTAATTAAAGTTTTATATTTTGATATTAAAGTACTAATTATTCTTAAATAATTTTAAAACTAAAATAGTCAAAAGATAATTTTGATTCATAATGTAATTTTCAAAGTTTGATGAACGTATTAGCTTATTACGTTCTTTGTGTAATTGTTCAAAAAACATAATGGGTTATATTATAACCGTTGTATCGTTTTTCTAGTAATTGTTTAAAGGACTTAATAGGTTATAACGTTTTTTTCTAGAAATTGTTCAAAGAACATTATAGGTTATGAAGCTAATCATGTCAATTCTGTAAAGAACTTTTAAATTATAATGTTTTTTATGAAAAAGTGCATTAAACTTAACAGTCTATAATGTTATTTGAAGGACCAATAAACTAAATTAAATAAATTGTTTTGTTCCATTATATTTTTGTTTATGAACAACAATAAAATGATTCTTGAACCATTTTTTTGTGTTCCGTTAGGGAACCCTGGTTAATTCTAATAATACCTTATTAATGTAATTTAAATTTTAAGTAATATACCCACTTAATATTAGTATATTCAATATTGTTTTGGTAAATTTTAATAACAACTTGATTAACTACCTGAAGGTAAAATGTTTTTCTTAACTACCTACCCCTAATTATTTAGTATTTTTGTTTTATACTAATTAAATATTTATATTTTCCTTTTTAAAATGGGAAAATTATATATATTTAGAATTACAAAATTGTATTATATCCATAATATTGTTGTGTTAATTACTACTATAAATTAATATATTTACTATGTCATTGGCATTTAGTAAATTTACAATATCATTAAAAAAAAAGGAAATTAACATGTAAACGCATGTACATTTGCACTCTACAATCGCTATACTTCACAGAATCTTTGTAATTGTAATTTATTCCATTAGTTAAGAATTAGTATTAATAAAAAACCAAATGAAGACCTGTATGATTAAAAAAACATTTTATTTTTATATTAATTTGAATTTTTTTTATATTTTAATGTGTTTCAACACAATATTTTCTAACTTTTTAAGTACTTAAACACTAAAATGTTTCCAAATTCTTTATAGAATACCTATATAAATATTTAAAATGAGAAATATTAGATATTTAGAAATACAAAGTTGTTCAATATAAAATTGTACAATAAAAACAAAATGCTTTCAGATGTAGCCAATGTAGTAAATATTACCTATTGAAATAAAAATATAAAATTTGATTTTAAGTATTGTTATTTAAATTTATTTGTAATTAATTGTTTGTTGTTACACACTAATAATACATTTGAGTTGGATAATTAGTAATTAATGTAACATTGTATACATCATAATATTATAAAGATTATATTATAGCAGTTGTATACTCCATTACTATTTTTAAATGTTTGAAATTGTATAGATGATTAAAATGTTTCCAGTAGACTTTCTTAAAATACTATTAAACTTAATAGTTAACATGATTACATGAATAATATTTCAAAATTGTTTAGTTTAAACCCTAATTTTTCTGAAGAAAATTTAAATTTGGTAATATCATAATTTTAGTACCCACTTATATTTCATTAACATTGAATTGTATTGTTTTCCAGAAAGCGAAGACGATGTTCTACAGCACAACCTAGAGATCGTCCAAATTCTGAGTGTAGCTCTTAAATACATTCCATTCTTATTGATACTTTTATCAAAAGCTGTATTCGATCATATTCTAGGTAAATCAAACAGCTACTCTGTTCAATTGTTTATGTAAAAATAACTAGATATATGGCCTGAAGGTTTGAATAACGAACGTGCTTGTATGTTACTTGTGATTACAGATATTCTGCTTTTTTTGGTGCTCTTTTTTTCATTTTGTTTCTTCAATTATATGGTAAAGCTTGAGGTGGCCAAACAATCACATCGCAGTATTGGCTTTTTGCTGTTTGCTATTTGTCATATGGTCATGTCTATATTTCTATTATACTTCTCGTATACCGACATGATCTTACACTTTGGGTAATTATAATTCATATAAAAACTAAATCTTAATTAGTTATTTATTATTAGAAAACTCAATGTTTATAGTAAAATTGATGTATTATGTTTATATTTCTAGGTTAATATTTATTCCTCCTTCCACACAGTCCTTGACAATTATCAATCTATTATGGTCAATAGCAGCGGATGATTAT